>OV656873.1:11389734-11424170 GCA_927399465.1 Sarcophaga caerulescens | reverse complement strand
AAAGATTACAAAGTAATATACATTAAATTAAAGGCATTCAAATAGTTTAACTGATAAAATAAAAATATTTGACCAGTTCTGCCAAATTCTTAAAAAAATTGTAAAATAAAAGCCTGGAAATTTAATAGGGACACTTAAACTTTTCAATATATTCTTGTATTTTTAATTATTTTTCCATAAATCTTACAAAGTATATACATTAAATTAAAGGCATTCAAATAGTTTAACTGATAAAATAAAAATATTTGACCAGTTCCGCCAAATTCTTAAAAAAATTGTAAAATAAAGGCCTGGAAATTTAATAGGGACACTTAAACTTTTCAATATATTCTTATATCTTTAATTATTTTTCCATAAAGATTACAAAGTATATACATTAAATTAAAGGCATTCAAATAGTTTAACTGAAAAAATAAAAATATTTGACCAGTTCTGCCAAATTCTTAAAAAAATTGTGAAATAAAGGCCTGGAAATTTAATAGGGACACTTAAACTTTTCAATATATTCTTATATTTTTAATTATTTTTCCATAAATCTTACAAAGTATATACATTAAATTAAAGGCATTCAAATAGTTTAACTGATAAAATAAAAATATTTGACCAGTTCCGCCAAATTCTTAAAAAAATTGTAAAATAAAGGCCTGGAAATTTAATAGGGACACTTAAACTTTTCAATATATTCTTATATTTTTAATTATTTTTCCATAAAGATTACAAAGTATATACATTAAATTAAAGGCATTCAAATAGTTTAACTGATAAAATAAAAATATTTGACCAGTTCTGCCAAATTCTTAAAAAAATTGTGAAATAAAGGCCTGGAAATTTAATAGGGACACTTAAACTTTTCAATATATTCTTATATTTTTAATTATTTTTCCATAAAGATTACAAAGTATATACATTAAATTAAAGGCATTCAAATAGTTTAACTGATAAAATAAAAATTTTTGACCAGTTCTGCCAAATTCTTAAAAAAATTTTAAAATAAAGGCCTGGAAATTTAATAGGGACACTTAAACTTTTCAATATATTCTTATATTTTTAATTATTTTTCCATAAAGATTACATAGTATATGCATTAAATTAAAGGCATTCAAATAGTTTAACTGATAAAATAAAAATATTTGACCAGTTCTGCAAAATTCTTAAAAAAATTGTAAAATAAAGGCCTGGAAATTTAATAGGGACACTTAAACTTTTCAATATATTCTTATATTTTTAATTATTTTTCCATAAAGATTACAAAGTATATGCATTAAATTAAAGGCATTCAAATAGTTTAACTGATAAAATAAAAATATTTGACCAGTTCTGCCAAATTCTTAAAAAAATTCTAAAATAAAGGCCTGGAAATTTAATAGGGACACTTAAACTTTTCAATATATTCTTATATTTTTAATTATTTTTCCATAAAGATTACATAGTATATGCATTAAATTAAAGGCATTCAAATAGTTGAACTGAAAAAATAAAAATATTTGACCAGTTCTGCCAAATTCTTAAAAAAATTGTGAAATAAAGGCCTGGAAATTTAATAGGGACACTTAAACTTTTCAATATATTCTTATATTTTTAATTATTTTTCCATAAAGATTACAAAGTATATGCATTAAATTAAAGGCATTCAAATAGTTTAACTGATAAAATACAAATATTTGACCAGTTCTGCCAAATTCTTAAAAAAATTGTGAAATAAAGGCCTGGAAATTTAATAGGGACACTTAAGCTTTTCAATATATTCTTATATTTTTAATTATTTTTCCATAAATCTTACAAAGTATATACATTAAATTAAAGGTATTCAAATAGTTTAACTGATAAAATAAAAATATTTGACCAGTTCCGCCAAATTCTTAAAAAAATTGTAAAATAAAGGCCTGGAAATTTAATAGGGACACTTAAACTTTTCAATATATTCTTATATTTTTAATTTTTTTTCCATAAAGATTACAAAGTATATACATTAAATTAAAGACATTCAAATAGTTTAACTGAAAAAATAAAAATATTTGACCAGTTCTGCCAAATTCTTAAAAAAATTGTGAAATAAAGGCCTGGAAATTTAATAGGGACACTTAAACTTTTCAATATATTCTTATATTTTTAATTATTTTTCCATACAGATTACAAAGTATATACATTAAATTAAAGGCATTCAAATAGTTTAACTGAAAAAATAAAAATATTTGACCAGTTCTGCCAAATTCTTAAAAAAATTGTGAAATAAAGGCCTGGAAATTTAATAGGGACACTTAAACTTTTCAATATATTCTTATATTTTTAATTATTTTTCCATACAGATTACAAAATATATACACTAAATTAAAGGTATTCAAATAGTTTAACTAATAAAAGAAATATTCCACTAGCTCTGCCAAATTCTTAAATAAAAGGGTAAAATAAAGGCCTGGAAAAATAATGGGGACACTTAAATTTTTCAATATATTCTTATATTTTTAATTATTTTTCCATAAATATTACAAAATATATACACTAAACTAAAGGTATTCAAATAGTTTAACTAATAAAATAAAAATATTTCAATAGCTCTGCCAAATTCTTAAAAAAATTGTGAAATAAAGGCCTGGAAATTTAATAGGGACACTTAAACTTTTCAATATATTCTTATATTTTTAATTAGTTTTCCATAAACATTACAAAATATATACATTAAATTAAAGTTATTCAAATAGTTTAACATAAAGAAAGAAATTTTAAAGAATTTTAATTAAAACTAAACACACATTTTTTTTTATTTTATTTGCAATCTACGAACTCAATTTTAAATGTTTTTAAAAGGTAAAAACGTAGCAATATATTATTTTGTAACTTGCAAAAGTATATGGATATGCCTTAGAAGCTATTATGTTTCGTTGTAATGTAAAGTTTTAACAACCTGTATGCAACAAGAGCGACTATGTCTCAAACTTCTGATGTCTTTAAATGTATTCTTTTCTGTTAATAATTTTGAGAGCGCCTTCAAATCTTTGAAAATATTTGTTGTACTTAAATAATCCTTTATTTAAATTGTCCTTTATCCTCGGTGTATATTCATTTAAAGAACAAAATTCAAATCATTTGTTTAAGTTTTCTATCTCTTAAAATAAAAAAGTTTTTTTTTACACAAAAAAATATAAGAAATAAAGTGAAATGAAAAAGAAGTCACAGTTGAAAAACAAAAAAGATTTCCATTCACTATTTTCTTTCTTACCCCCATTGGAGTTACTTTCTATTATTTGGTTCTGCTCTTGTATGCAATATGACACGACAATATTAACTTTATTATATTGCCAATGTGTATCCTTCTAGTATTAGTTGTCAGTGACAACTATTGTCAACGTTGACTTGTCTAGGGAGTTACCAAAGGATTCTAAAAGAATACAAGATTCAAAAGTCAGAAAGAATGAAAGAAAATAAAAATTAATGGATTATTCTACAGACAATGCAAAAAAAAAAAAAATTAACATTATTAGATTGGAGGCCTATTTACAAGCTTAAATGTATTTGAATTCGTATACATTTTTAAAGAATATTCATGAATACTGGTGTAGTAAGTTAGGATTTTTTTGTGTTATTTGAAGACTTATTTAGCAAGTAATTTGGACATGTTTGAAGAGAATTGTTAGTTGTCACATGCAGAACTAAAACAAGTTCATGAACGGCTAAAAGCATGTAAAAGTAAGATATCTACGTATTGTATAGGGTCCACCAAATAACTTTTTTTTTTGAAAATGCTTAAAAAAAAACTACTGAATATTTTCTCAAATCTCTTTTTTTATTTGAAAGTACAATCCTTCCGGTTAATAATGGAAAATAATTTCATTCAAATGGCTGCTTCGGCTGGCCATGCAGTAGCCTACACGATCGGTCCAATTTTTTAGCACATTATCGATTGTGTGCAGCTGTATTTCACCAATGGCTTCACGAATATTGTCCTTTAAAGCGTCAATTGTCTCTGGCTTGTCGGCGTAACACTTATCTTTGACGGCATCCCACAAATAATAGTCCAACGGTGTCAAATCGCAGCTCCGAGGTGGCCAAACGACATCAGCTCTGCGGCTGATAATGCGATCTTCAAAAACAGGGCGCATAACATCGAGTGTAGCTTCGGCTGTGTGGCACGTAGCGTCGTCCTGTTGAAACCAAATATTGCCAATATCCTCTTCAATTTTTGTGAACAAAAATTCGTTCAACATGGCCCGATAACGATCGCCATTGACTGTAACGGCTACTCCTTGCTCATTTTCGAAGAAAAATGGCCCAATTATGCCTCTGGACCAAAATCCGCACCAAACAGTGACTCGTTTTGGGTGCGTCGGCTTTTCAATGTATGCGTGTGGGTTTTCTGTGCCCCAAATGCGACAATTTTGCTTGTTTACATACCCGCCAAGATCTTCAAAAATCCGTACGCAATTTTCGCACACATTCTGCAACATTACCATGATTTTCAAAGTAATGTCACAATATTTCCCAGCGTTGTTCAAGCGTATACACAACCATATTCGTTCAGCGGAAGGAAAAAATAATTATCTGTCAAATCAGACATGAGCTAAGTGTTACCATTCACGAAATAAGCACTAGTTGAAAAAAAAAAAAAACGTTAGATGGCGGACCCGATATATTTGAATTGTAAGAAGCAGGAAATATTTCTGATGTAAGAGTATTTTTGACTTGATTTGTAGAACAATGCAATTGGAAGACTTGGCTAGTCAGTTATCTATTGTACCTCAATCGATATTGGGAATTGCTTATAACTTACTTTCTTATTTAATTGGCCATTAACAACCCGATTAACGTATTTCGGCCTGCCTTAACACATTCTTCCAGGCGCCTCTGCTTTTTGCGTGCTTACGCCGATGACAGAGCTTTATCGATTTGGTTCTTCCAACGCAAACAAGGTCATTCCGACTTATGCAGATCTCAGGATCAAATACTCGTCTCCTTTCGAACGACAAATGGTCGACCCAGCGCAGCCGCTGTATGTTAATACACTGCACAGCGTCTATGGCGTCGAGGAGCTCATACAGCTTACTGTTGGATCGGATGCGGAAACTGCGCCAACTCCCACTGAACCAAAGATCTTACGTAGGAGTTTTTTCTCGAATACTGTCAAGCCTGCTGCATCAGTGCTTAATAGAGTCCATGCCTCTGCACCATAAAGAAGTACGGGGAGCATGAACGTCTTGAGGAATATGAGTTTTGTCGTACGAGAGAGCTCTCTGCTACTTAATTGCCTATTGTTGTCAACCAATTTCGGAATAGTTTGATTCAGGAATTCAACCTCTTCATATTATAAATACGTAGCAAAAGTTTAGTTTGTTTTAACGCTGTCTGGAATGAGACATTAATCATTGCCACTCTCTATCTTTGCTTTTTATGAAAATATCTTTCTAAACTCTCCTCATAATCCTACAGAATAGTTTTGGCTTCATCTTCGTTCTGGTAAGCTCAATGAGCATTTCCATGAATTCCCACAAGACCTGCGATCGGGCAACCCTATTTCTTCTGAAACGATTTAAGTGCTCTTATGACGACCTTACTGTCAGTGAGTACTACTCAGTCCCTCCTCTATACCAAGCTGAAATGTGTACGTACATCTATAAATGGGTTAAACTTCTCCTTGGGAAGTATTCGAGACTTTTGTGACTCTTATGACAAAGAATGGTCTTCTCTTAAGGGTGAATGTAGCTTTTAAATAACATCATTTACTTTTAACAGTTTTTAAAATCATAGAGTTATCAAGTCCTGTGCAAATTACAGTTATGGAGGCAGGCTCCAGAGAAATTCGATCTATCAGGTCAAGAAGCCACGGCACTGGTCTCCACAATTGTATGCAACGGACTTAAACCTTAAAGCCTTTCTTGTGCCATCATATGACATATTACAGGTGACGGGTTTTGCGGACGCATGGCAGTCTCTGTAGTTTATTCAAATTAATCGAATTTGTTTTCAATTTCGTCTTATGGTCTGGTCGGTCACAATTATTCTGACCAATTTCCTATGAAAAATGTCTCAAAAAATCTCTTTACGTTTGCCCGTTGCTATGAAAACTATATCGTATAGAAAACTGTAACTTGAATGTCTCAGTCAATTTTACCATGAGTTCATTCATAACCCGACCCAACACAGCCAGCAAACTTTGTTTGTGACGACTTTCATTGTTTCGTTTCCTGAATTTGTTCGCGCAGATTTTGAGATATGACCTCCTAGCTAAAACCTTGCAAAAAATGCTTTCCATATCTGAAAAAGTAATAGAAAAAGAGTAATACCAACATAAGAATATTAACTTTCAAAGTTCACCTTTATAGACTGAATCTAAGAAGTATTGCAGCAGTAATGAAGTTTTGTTGTATTTGGAAGACAGTGTAGTGATACGATTCCCTATATTTAAATATAACGTAACATATCCCGAAGCTATGTACATCTAAAACTGTAAGTTACGCTACAGTAGAGTACGAAACAACCGAGTACTTGATCTTATTCGGAGCCATTAGATAACATCTGATGATCTTGTAGCAATCAGAGATCAGCAATGAATCGTTTTTTCGCTACTCATAAGCACTCATGAAATTTTTAACATATATAAGTGATTCAAAAAGTGAGCATTCATACTCACTACAATAATGATTTAAAAGTACAGGTTGCAATGAGTATGAATACAACGTTGACATCAAACTCATACCATTCGAAATATGTTTGATTCATAAGCCTACTCATTCTGATTCATAGCTTTAGAAAAATACTTATAATACATACTTATTAATGATTCAAGTGACTCGACAGCAGTGATAGCAATCAGAGCAAACACACAACCTTTTAGTGAGTATTTTAGTGTTCATACTTATTCTGTGATTCGTGTACGAGTATATGTTGAGTATATGGAGAGTCGTAATCAATAATATCAGACGTGTTGTTAAGTATGAATATGATGAGTACTTCCAACTTTGAATATGAGTAGAGGTTCCATGATATTAAAATAAGTATGAATGCTTATAAGTATCAGAAATTATGAGTATTATTCGATTCTACTCATCTTTTTGAATACTCATTGCTGATCTCTAGTGTATTCTTTTAGACTAGCGAGCCTCAAGACACATATGAATGAAATAGAATGCATAATAAAATGCCAAAATTATTTTGAAATCTTTAAATTGCTGCTCCTAAGTTAACTTTAACTAAATCCTGTTTATGGTATAAAAAAACTATAAAACTATCTCTTCTCATAATATTGCTCATTAAACATACTCATTAAACAGTTTCAGTGTTGTGCCTTCATTCATTCGTTCATTTGTTCAGTCATTTCCATACGGCTTTATGCCTTTCAGACTTTGCAATTTGAATTATGCAGAGATTGCAGCTTAAAAGTGTAAAGCTGAGTAACATAATTTGCTTGTGAAAGTTATTTAAATAGAAATCGGATAAGGGAAAGAGGAACGAGTAAGAAAATTAACTTATTATGCAAATACAATTGCTGTGTATACCACCATACAACACCCATGCGATGGAGGCAACTTTAAAAGTTTTGCTGATTTTTTGTTTACGAAAAACAAACTGGGAAACATAAAAACTCAAGTTTAATTGCATGTGTCTGATAAATAATCAAGAAAGTGAAGGAAGAGCAAAAAAAAAAAATTTGCTACGAAATAAAGATTAAGTCAAACTGTTTATTTTGTATATGCATGTCAAGCATTTTATACTTGCATAGCAATGCAATGCAATGCAACGCATACATCCAATTTACATACCAGACTACAGCTACTGCTACTAAGGCTGAGTGACATGTGTGTATGAAGTGTTCAAAAAAATTGTGAACAGTGGTTATCAATACATACCTGCTTATATTTTTTTAGTCAGGATTGCAACCTATCTTCTCACATTACCCAATGTTGTGTGTTTTAATTTTATTCATGAGTGCCGGAACCTACAGTTTAAAGTCGGCTTCGAAAGACAGATTTTCGGGAAGCTTTTCATGGCAATTTTATTTTACGCTTAGAGATTTTGTCAGAAGACTGTTGAGAGGAAGTCGCCCAAGTAATATTTTTTCATATTCCGCTTTGTTGGAGATGTCTGACCTTGGCTTTGAACCGTGGCCTCACGTCTAATAAGCCAATACACTAACTGCCAGATCACAGCAATACATGTACCGTATTGAAATGGGTTCGTGCTTGGTACCTGTTCTGGCGTACCTAGGTACCTCTAAGGCTTTTAAGGTCATATGAAATGCTGGCAATGTGAAAAAGACTAATTCAGCTTACAAATCAGTCACCTATATGTGCTTTAATTGTGCCAGAAGATAAACAGAAGAATGATTCGTAGATATAGGGGACATGGTATCCACAACCTAAAACACAATAAACTCACTACGCATAAAACAGCAAAAAAAATCGTCTTGATGAGCAAATCTTATGTTATATGATTGAATGGTGTTTCTCCTTCTTTAGAAGGTAGTGGATCTAAACGAACGCCTTCCAAAGTAGGGTGTATATGGCAGCAGTAAAAAGAGGAACCGATATTGAAAGAAAGGACTTACAAAATACGGGTAATATGCCATCGCAAAGTGATAAATGTTTCTTTGTAGATTAAAGCTTATCGCTCCTTTAACCAGGGTATTCTCTAAGATGTACTCATGTACTACAGGACCAATATACTGTTACGTTTTTACCTTTTAAAACCGCTTAAAATATAAGCTCGTAGCTTGCAAATAAAATAAAAATAAATTTGGTGTTTAGTTTTAATTAAAATTCTTTATTATTCGCACAAATCTGTGTGCCACTGTTCACAACTTGATGTAAACAACAACAATTGCTTTTTTTTTGTTATTCCTCTGTTTATATACCCTTTGCATCAATAACAATCACTAAACAATTATTCGACAAATCTTTGTAAGGGAGACCTTCAAACACACCGCGTCTTCACACAAGACTAACTGAACTTCACTAACTCAGTCGACTGCTTTGCCTTGCCTTTTATATGGCAGGTAAACAGTCTGATAAGTATTCTTGAAGGCGAACGTTCATGACTACGCCTTCTCGAAATCTCTATAATTGTAAACATCGTTGTGTACACATAATTCTTGTTGTGTTGTTGGTATATTTTTGTTTACTTGTTTACCATTTTCTTATGCTGGTGCTTGTTGTTATATTAAGCAGTATGATAATTTGTAAACAGGTTAGTTTACTGCATTGTTTTGTTTTTGTAGTTTTTGTTAATAATTTTAATGTTAAGCGTTGTAGAAGCTAAATACCATTATCTAGATTTTTAATTTTCATAACAGTATTCTCTAAGATGTACTCCAGGCCTAACATACTAATGAGGAGATGTTGGTTTGTCTCAAGGTCAAACTCAACACATGGCAGATGCTTTATTAACGTTTTTTTATTATAAGATCGCCACAGAGGCTTTTGAGAAAGTTTAAATTCGCGTTAAACTTGAAGTAATCAAGTCATCGTTGCTGCACGGAAAGCAAGATCTCTTGCTAGCTTTTCGGTTCTAACCACCGACTTAAAAGAGTTTGTGAAGATGCCCAGCCAAAACAAACTTGAACCTAATACGTAGGTTGCAAAGATCTGCCTGCATGATTATTAGTGGTGCCCGGCGTACTACTCTTACGCTCGCTCTGGAGATAATCTTATACCTTCTACCGCTTGACCTCTACTGCAGGGGCGTGGCGGCTAAGGTTAGTAGGCGCCTCTGGCCATACGAAGATACTTGGAGAATTTGGGATTGTCGGTAGCAGTGACATTCCGGAAAGGGAGGACTGGAGCAATGATGCGGAGAACCTCGCAAGAGACTTCGTACAAATTTATACCGATGGCTCCAGGCTGGAGGGAGCCGGTGGGTGTGGACTTTATTCGGAATCAATTGGAATATCCCGGTCTATAAGGCTACCGAATCACTGCAGCGTCTTTCAAACGGAAGTGTCGGCAATTCAGACTGTGGTGAAAATTATTGTAGAAAAAAATATTCACAGGCAGAAAATCACTATACTTTCCGGTAGCCAAGCGGCTATCAGGGCATTGGATTCTTATGTAATGAACTCCAGGACGGTATATGACTGTCGCAGATGTGTTAACGAGTTGTCGAATCGATATGATGCTTGTATCACATGGGTACCGGAATATAGGGACATTCCTGGTAACTACAGAGCGGATGAACTGGCTAGAAGGGGCACGACAATCGAACTCTCTGATGAATTCTCCCTTTGGGTATCTGCAAGCTTATAATTGACAATGCAATCGTGGACCAGTAGATCAGCAGTTTCAGACACGGGCAGAACGGTGCAAAAAATCTGGCCAAGGCTGGATAAGAGGCGTGCGGCGGCTCTGCTTAAACTCCAAGGAAGTAGGCTCACAGCACTGTTATCGGGGTTATTACGGGGCCTTGTATTATAGAAACGCATGCGAGGCGTATGGGTCGTGGTCGCCTTGCAAATGATTTCTGCAGAAGTTTTGCAGATGAGGAGGAGGATGAGATTGTTCTTCACCTACTCTGCACATGCCCGGCACTTGGTCGGCGGAGAAAGAGACACCTAGGTGCCTACGACATGGAGGATCTAGATGAACTGTCAGGCATGGATATTGGAAGTCTGAGTCGCTTCATCGGAAGCTCCGAGAGGTGCCTGGACTAGGGGTATCACAATGGGCCCTGCATGCCTAAGTGTGTCCGCTCATAACTCCATAACAGCCACTTCTACCTACCTATCTACCTGCCCCTCAAAAAGCTTAAGAAAATAGACGTGGTTATTCAAGCTGTAGAAAGCATCAGTAAGGTTTCTGTTAAACCCCTTTTTTTGGTCTTAAAGGGAGTTGAAAATAAATACCTAAAGTGGGTTAAATAGACCAATAAGTGGTTAAGTGGCCTTTATTTAAATTTCTTTTTTTTTATAAACATTGTTACATCACTTTTCGTTGCCAGTGTTATAATCATAAATCCTCTTATTTTCTGGCTTTATTTGAGTTTCAAGAAAACATTTCAAAAACTAGTTGTTGTTGTTGTCGTTTTTTTTTACTCGGATGCCAGTTCCATGGTAATACAGAGCTCCACAAAGAAAGTACATATTTTATCCCATATCTTGTCTCGTCGCTGATGTTTTCTTTTTTTGTTTTTTCGTTAAATATCGCCTTAATCTGCTCAAGTTTCTCTTCAAATGAAATGAAATGATGTTGCAAAGGAATGCAGCGAAAAATATGTAGAAGCGTAATGAAATATGCAATAGCATTCTAGCTTTTTTGCTGTTGCTTATTTTGCTTATTTTGCATATTCATTAAAGACACTAAAACAACTACGACAAGACTTTAAGGCACTGCTTAGCCAACATATGAGATTTTCTTTACTTTTCTTTTCGTATCTTTTTTTATAAGAGAAGAGTTTTATTTTTAATCTGATTTTTCTTTCTCTTTTTTTTTTTATTACTTACTCCAACATTTTTATTGTCGTTTTGGTTTTTTTCGATGTAAATTCTTATCATGTTGACATAACCGACTTTTTCTTCTTATTGTTGTTGTTATTGTTTTTGTTTTTTATGAGCCTCATTTAAATTCATTTTTCTTTGTACATAGTGTTCGTAGCGCAGTGTTCGAAGTTGTTGAAGCAGTCGAGTTGGCGCCAGTTGCTTTAATGTCTGTGCAATTTATACTTGTTGCTGTAGTAGGTTTGTGTTGCAAGTTTTTAAATTGTTGTTTTTTAGTTGTTGCTATTGCTATTGTTGTTGTTGTTTTAGTTTTTGTAATCAACACAAGTTTTGCAAGACAAAAAATCTGTGTAAATAACAGATTTCACTACACTACTGTGATTACAATTGTTTCTGAAAACTATCTTGATGAAATGTTTTTGCACCCTACAGATAGGTGGTGAACCCATTTGCAATGATTTTTAAAAAATTGATACAGAACCCAAAAGTATTTGCATTCTCACTAAATTAGTAGTCTCAGAACCATACGTACTATAGTAACTATTGAGTTCGTTTTTTAGTCCGACACCAAATCTTTCGACATACATAAACGTACATAATTGGCCACTGCAACCCTTCAGTCAGGATTATGACCTAGTCTCTTACACCACCCCTGTTGTGTGTGTTAATTTTATCCATAAGAGGCGAGATCTAAAGTTTAAAGTTGACTCCGAACAACAGATTTTTGAGAAACTTTTCATGTCAATTTTATTTACGTTCAGAGTTTCTGCCAGAAATTTGGTGCGAGAAAGTAGCCGACAAAATATTTTTTCGCATTTCGTTTTGTTAGAAATATCTATCCTGGGGTTTGAACCGCGGCTTCACGTCCGATAAGCCTACACTCTACCTACTAGACTACGACGACTTCAGTCTTTCGGCATGCCTATCAAAAAGACAGCCATGCGATTTAAAGACAGAAGTGAGTCAGTCCTTGTCATACGTGTCTAGCAGAGTCTAGCAATACTCCATGTACTCTCTTGCTGCCAACGAGATTGAGCTCCCTGCAATAAGGAAGGCAAGTATGTATATTAACTGAGGCAATTGGAATACCAATGCACTGTATCGGAGATTGTTAGCCCCGTACCGACTTTGGCCAGCTCATCAGCAATGCAATTTCCAACGATAAGTCCCGAACCCATATAACAGTTAATCGCAGCCTGGATTTCCGAGTAAATCAAGAGACTTTCGTGGAAAATCATTGCACTTAACAAGCATTGTGACTCTTTCAAAATTTCCGCGAGCTCTGCTTGAATGCAGATTTAATATCAGAACCAGAGGTCACCAATGAATCATTTTTCGCTACTCATAAGCACTCATGAAATTTTGAATATAAGTGTGTCGACAATATTGAAATTGAACTATGTACTCTGATTCATTCATACTCTCTACAATGTTGATTTATAAGTACAGGTTGCAATGAGTATGAGTACAACATTGACATCAAACTCATTCCATTCGAAATATGTTTGATTCATAAGTCTACTTATTCAGGTTCATAACTTTAGAAAAATACTTATAAATACTTACAAATGATTCGAGTCTCTCGAATCATTCGAGTCACTCGAATCATTCGTCAAAGTTTACAGTCTTAGTTGTTGTTGCATTTACAGCAAAAGAAAAAAGGCACATAAGCAAAAAAGACAGAGCAGCAAGCTGAGCAAACACACAACCTTTTAGTAAGTATTTTAGTGTTCGTACGCAATTCATACTTATTTTGTGATTCGTGTATATGTTGTGTCATGGAGAGTCGAAATCAACAAAAACGTTATACGTGTTGTTAAGTATGAATATGATGAGTACTTCAAACTTTGAATATGAGTAGAGAGGTTCCATGATATTAAAATAAGTATGAATGCCTGTAAGTATCAGAAATTATGAGTATGATTGGATTCTGCTCATCTTTTTGAATACTTATTGTGATCTCTGATCAGAAGCCTTTAGAAAGTTGTATAGAATCATATAATCGACCCTAATTTATCAATCGCATAGTAGTCTATCAAGTTGTTTATTCTTGGATATACTTAGGTTTGATAATCAATGGCTGTTCTAATATAAGGCAGCCCTACCGCTTTAAAGTAAAGTAAGCCATAAAAAACTGGGCAATATCAGTTCAACATTTTATTATAGATCACAGAGTGAGTATTCTGTGCGATCGTGATATGAAGTTTTAAAGGCGCACACTTTTGCTGGTTGAACAGTATGTACAGGATGTTGTCTAATGGCTACATTTGCTTTACTTCAAATTCCTTCCTTGCTTATAATCAAAAAACAGTTTAAAGTTTAAAACTTAACTGCCATGTTCGCTGATATAAAGTGACCTCAATAGACTAACACTAGCAGGCCAGAAGGCTCTAAAAAATTTCTTTTTAATTTTTGTCTATAAATCGGATTTTAGCTAATATAGGTTTTCAAATTCAGGCGTAAATAAATTAATCTTTTAACCTTTTGATCAAACCTAAGCTGTCTTACAAAGCAGTAACAAACTATTGTTTAAAATCCAGACCCTCCTTTCTTTAATACTTATTTCACACTTACTCGCCCTTATTTCATTCAGACGAAGCTGTCTACCAAATCAAGTGTAGCCCAAGTGTAGCGCACAAAAAAACTTAAATGAAGGCACTCATGCAGCAGCAGCAGAAAGAATAAATTGTTCAGAGTGTAGAAAGTATATGAGTCTTTAAATTTCGTGAAGTTAATTTAAGTTGTTATTGTTGCACTCTTAGCTACAAAGTTGTATATATTAAGCACTCTCACTCTTTTGCTCTCTATCCCTCTCTTATCATTTCCTTTAAAACCTTATAAAAGTAGGTGCTGAGTAGTGCATTTGTTGTTTAACGTATTTGCTTAAACATATACGGGCGGCATACTTTTAGGAGTCAATGTTTGAGCGTGTGTGTATTTTTTGTAATTATTTCAGTTTTCATTAATAATTGTTGTTTATGTTGTTGTTGTTGTCGTTGTTGTTTTAAAAGCGTTAAGGCAGGAAATTGCAAAATTAATTTTTAATAAGTTTGATGAAGTTGACACAACAACAAAAAAAAATGTCGTTATTTTTTCTTCTTCAACATAATGAAGGCTGTTGTAAATGCTTAAAATAATAATAAAAGATGAGATGAGAAAAACAGAGTGACTTAAAAGGGAATAAAAATAAGAACAAATATTATGTTAAACGCTAAATGGGTTAATGAAGGATAATGAATAATTTATTCTAAGTACACAGTTGGGTAATAATGATAGAATGATGATGAAATTTACTAAAAAATTTTAATTATTTTTAGAAAATTACACTTTTTTTAATAAAAAATTAGGAATATTTTTTTTATAATAAGCGAATACGAGAATTGTTTCGTCAGTTAATAACTTTTTAATGCCAGGCATACATATTGTTACGAAAATAAAAAATCTAGATGCTGGTGTTTTGCTTTTACATCGCTTAACATTAAAATTATAAACGAAAGCTACAAAAAAAAAAACAATGCAGTAAACAAAAATGCTTACAAATGATCGTACTGCTTAATATATCAACAAACATCAGCATAAAAAATTGTAAACAAGTAAACAAAAATATACCAACAACACTATAATAATAAACGTAAACAACGATGTTTACAATTATACAGATTTCGAGAAGGCGAAGTCATGAACATTCGCCTTCAAGAACATTCATCAGACTGTTTACTTTGCCATATAAAAGGCAAGACACAGCAGGCGACAGAGTTAGTGAAGTTCATGTCAGTCTTGTAGTATGAAATTCTCCGTTACAAAGATCTGTCGAACAATTGTCTAGTAATTGTTATTGTTTATGCAAAGTATATAAGCAGAGGAATAACAAAGACAAGCAATTGTTGTTGTTTACATCAAGTTGTCGACAGTGGCACACAGAATTGTGCGAATAATAAAGAATTTTAATTAAAACTAAACACAAATTTATTTTTATTTTATTTGCAATCTACAAGCTCATATTTTAAACATTTTTAAAAGGTAAAAACGTAACAATATGCACACAGCCAACATACACGTTCTCTTTTGTATGCGATTAAGAAAACTTAAATGGCGTGTCTTTGAATTACTCACATATGCGGCGTATGAGTAATAAATTAAAATTAAATATTAATCATACGCTGAGGTGGAACAATGAAGGCGTTTTTTAAATTCGTTTAATTTTTACTTAATTTCTATATTTAAATTACTTTTCAATTCTGCTGCGTTTGATATTTTTTGTTTAATTCCAAAAAACTGTAACAATAACAATATTTTACAATTAATTTCAATGTATTTGAGAGGAGAGAGAGTGAGAGAGACAGTGTATGTGTGTAACAGATTTGTTTATAATCAACCGAATTAAAATGATTTAATACTGTTAATAGTAATGTTGTTTTTCTTGTTTATTTTTGTACACATACTCTCGCCTTTTCTCTCTCTCTCTCTGTGTATCTCTCCTTCTCTGTTATGTAAACATACAATTACATAAGCATTCAATAACAATTGATACACAATCATTTACATGAATAAGTAAAATCTGTTTCCGGTTTTATTATATCGGCTTTTTATGGTATTCCAGTTAATGTGTGTGTGTGTTAATGTGTATATGCATACATTAAAAAAAATACACAGAAAACCAGAGAGTGTGTGTAATTTAAGTACTTGTTAATATCATTATTAATTAATTTTATTTAATATGACAAAAAAAGAGCTACAACTACTACAATAGAGAGAGAGAAGAAAAAACAAGCCAATGAAATACATGCAATATTCGTGCATTTACGCAATTAATTTGCTTTTAAATCTCTGGTGTTTAATAGACTTGAAACATTTTTAAAAAAACGAAAGAAAGAACTCCACAACAATTTTCATAAATTGTGTCATTTTTAAACAAGAGAAGTAAATTTATTGAATTGCATTTAATAACGCCATAAATAAGATTCCATTTAAATACATATTCTATTCAAATTGTTAAGTTCTTAAAAGTATGGCACAAATTATTAGAGTATGAGAGTGTTTTTGAGTCTATAAATCCCAACGAAAAAAAGGAAACCTGCAGGTGGCTGATTGCCAAATGCTGTTGAAAATATTTTCAAATTCTATTGTAAAGCAAACAGAAAAAAGTTACAAAACGGAATGAAATGTTATAACGTTAAAGAAATTTTCAATAAATTTTTGCTTTTATTTGATACTGACTGGACTGGTCGGCTGGCTGGTTGTAGTAGCACTATAGCACTATAGCAACATAGTTGAAGTCTATAACAGCTTAAAACGGTCTTAACATTGCTAGCTTTGAATACAACATAGTGATGTGAGAAGCTAGGTTGTAATCCTGACTAAAGGATTGTAATAACCAATTTAATTAGTAAGTGATGTGATGCTTAGCGATCTTTCTGGGTTTCCATTAAGGTTTGCAGGTGTTTATGGAATTTATATTTCCATCATAGACTCAATAGGTCGCCGTAGTCTAGTAGGTAGTATGTTGGCTTATTAGACGTAAGGTCACGGTTCAAATCCGGACATTTTCAGTAAAATGAAATATGAACAAATATTTTTTCGGCGACTTCTTCTCGACTCGGAGTCGCCTTTAGACTGTAGGTGCCGTCGCGTGGTGGTAGTCCCTTGGTAGGGCTACAAACTTGAATCTAGTAGGGCGGCTGCAACGATCAACGTGATAATTAGTGGTATCATGCGCACTATTCTTACGTTGGTACTGGAGATAATTTTGGGCCCCTCACCGCTTGGTCTATATTTTGGTGGGGGCGTGGCGGCTGGGATTGGCTAGAGTCTGTGGGCGACTTGACAATGGCGAGTCACTTGAGTAACCTGGGGAAATTTGTTGGTATCGGAATATACTCGGAGTCAATCGGTATAGCAAAACCTATAAGGCGCACTGCAAGGCTGCCTAAACTCCAAAGAAAGCATGCACAGTGCGGTTATCGGAGTCGTGACGGGGCATTGTATTATGGGTGTCCACGCGAGGCGCGTAGGTCTGGGACACCGCACAAATGATTTCTGTAGAAGCTGCAGGGATAAGGAGTAAGAAGAGACTGTTCTTCATCTACTGTGAACATCTACTGGGCACTATGTCAGAGGAGAAAGAGGTATCTTGGTGCCTACTACATCGATGATCTCGGTGATTTGTGGAAACATTGACATCAGCAATTTGAGTCGCTTCATTGCAAGCTCTAAGTGTGGATTGGGATTTCTTGGGGGGTCGGCCTCTCATGTATAAAATTAACACACAACATAACTGGGAAACTATGGAATTTAGATTGCCATCATAGACTCAGATTTCTAAGTAGATAGGTGGGTAGAGTTGGTTGTGCATCAATGACAGTTTGAATGGACACACTTAGGTCACATAGCGGTCATTATGTCACCAGAGTTTTCTGCTATTGCCACTGCCGGAACCACTCGGAGCTCCTTATGAAGCGACTTATACTACCAATGTCAATCCGTGACAGTTCAAATTTCTAAGTAAGTTTTCTAGTTTTTCCCCAAAACATATCGCATGTAGAGTGCCATGCAAAAATATTTTTATTCTCGTAAATGTTTTTCTTTTTTTGTTGGCAAGTTTACAAAAAGTATTGGATGATTCGTTTTTTTCCTTCTTTACAATTTCCATAGGTAGTGGTGGGCATTGCCAACAAAAAATTAAAAAAAAAAGAAGAGAAAAACCTGTCAGTATGGAATTGGGTCATTGGTTGCTCTCTCAAAAATTATCCACGATTTGTGAGAGTTTTATTCTACTTTTTTCCCCCTTGATTTTTAGTATTTTTCTTTGTTGTTGCTTGTTTTTCTAACAACATTTCATTTCATTTCATTTCATTTCATTTTTAGTTTTACAAGTTTTTTTCTTTTCTTTTATTTCACTTGAATGTTGTGTAATAAATTTCGGTTAAAATGTTGTTGATTTGCAAAATTGTTGGAAAAATTGGAAACCCAAATACGGCGTCCTATTGGCATAAGGTACTTACAACAAAATGCAGGAGAAAATGAAAACTGAAAACTAAAAAAAAAATAGAAAATAGAAATTGAATTACAAATATCAGATTTGGTTTAAACGAAGTTGTGTACAAGATATACAAGTTACAATATTTAAATCACTATGTATGCTATGTTAGGCCTGTAGACACTGTACATTAGGTAGTTTAGTTTATAGATGCACATGATAACGGATTGTTAATAGAAAATTAAAATAAACTCTTAATCTCTTTGTTGCCAGAAAATAATTTTGATAGTAGATAACAGAACAGTTCCAAAAATATTCTGATTGTATGAAGTTTTAAGACGATGCCCTTGAACATTGTTGAAAATATTTGTACAATAATATTAAATCCAGTGGTCAGAGCGGTAGCCTATAATAGTTCTTGATTCTATTTTTTATACAAACTCTCGTCTGTTACACTTGAGATCTGTAATCTCGAGCTTAGGTATTTCGGTGAATTGGGGAGAAGGCATTTAGCAAATGCTAAATAAGAAAATCCTTAAAGAAAAAGTCTAACATGGTAAAATCGCATGACTTCGGCCTCCAATTTACATCAACTCGACATGGGATGACTATGCTCATTAACCGATCGTTCTGAATATCCAATATAATGAGTTATATGATAGGCAGCACTGTCCGGTTAAAACCACATGTCGTTGGCATCCAGATCACAAATCAGCAATGAGTATTCAAAAAGATGAGTAGAATCGAAACATACTCATAATTTCTGATACTTATACGCATTCATACTTATTGTTATATCATGGAACCTCGCTACTCATATTCAAAGTTTGAAGTACTCATCATATGTTCATACTTACGATGTTGTCATTGATTTTGACTCTCCGTAACTCAACATATACACACGAAGCACAAAATAAGTACGAATACTAAAATACTCACTAAAAGGTTGTGCTTGCTGCTCTGTCTTTTTGACTTATGTGTCTTTTTGGTGATCTCTGATCCAGATCATAAAACTCAGTTCTAAAGAAGTTGATAATCATCGACGTACTGTGCGACCGTTGACAGTGATGGCCTGGCCAACGTCGTACTTAAAGAAAAATTAACCGCTGAAGCTGCCAGCCTCAGCTGTCAACGCCAAACAGCGACTTTTACGGCAAGCATTCAATCTCATGTGGATTGTTATTTTCCCAAATCCAACAATTTTGTTTGTCCACGTTCCCATTCTTCTAAAAATGCGACTCATTGCTGAAGGGCCTTAAACACACATTAACTTTTCCGAACAGAAAATAGAAAAATTTTATTATTTGCACGTGTTGTTAAATGATATGCCCGTTCATGGTGATTTAACGAAACAGGCTGAATAAATGAGAACTAATTTGACTAATTTGAAAGAAGTCACCATAGTCTAGTAGGTAGTGTGTCGCCTTATTAGATGTAGAGCCACGGTTCAAATCTTAGGTCAAACGTCTCCAACAAAACGAAAATATGAAAAAAATTTTCTTTTTCTTAGGCGACTTCCTCTCATTTATTTTCTGGCAAAAAATCTGAGAGTAAATAAAATTGCCATGAAAAGTTTCTTCAAAAATTTGTAGTTCAGAGTCAACTTTAAACTTTAGGTCACGCCACTCATGTATAAAATTAACGCACACAAAATAAGTGATGTGAGAAGCTAGGTTGTAATCCCGACTAAAGGGTTGTAATAAACAATTATTTATGTATGTATGTATATAAGCATGTATGTAGCTTTAACAAGATCGTCGTTATTGACATTTGAATTTAGAAAATCCTTGTTGAGAGGCTCGATATATGCGTCAAATTAGTTCAAATCCATCAGATAGAAACAAAAGAGTGCAATATAACAAAGGTTAAAAATGTTACACATTAATGTTGATATTTCCTTCAAGTTTATGGGAATAGAACACCACCATCGCCATGTATGGGAAATGAAAATGTATTTCATAAGAAAAATCCATCAGAAGAAATCAATTTCCTTAACACGTAACCCGTGTTAATAAATCAATATCACGTAACGTAAGTTCTGGAATTTTTGCATCATAAAACATAAAAAGTTGGAAAGCACATCAAACTCTCTGAACAGTTACATCTTGACTCAATTTGGCAATACATATATCAATGTTTATTCTTACTTAATTCAGTTTTCATCACAACACTTCAGCTAAGACTACAACCTGGCTTCTCTCACCACTCATGTCAAACGACAGTTTCGGGAAACTTTATATGGCAATTTTTAATTCCTCTCGGAGTTTTTGCTTGAAATCTGCTGAGAGGAAGTCACCGAAAGAAATATTTTTTTCATATTTCGTTTTGTTTAACACCTGTGAGCCTTGAACCACGGCCTTTAGTCAAGACACTACCTACTAGACTAGAATTTACATACATAATTAGTCATTACAACCCTACAGTCAGAATTCGACCTAGTTTCTCATACCACTCATGTTGTGTGTGTTAATTTTTATACATTAGTGGCGGGACCTACAGTTTAAAGTTGACTTCGAATGACAAATTTTTGAGAATGGCAATTTTTTCTACTCCCAGAGTTTTGCCAGAAATCTGCTGAGAGGAAATCGCCTTTGGAATATTTCTGCATTTATTCTAGGGTTTATACAATTCGTATAGGCTTGTTGAAGTAATGTGTATTTACAATGTTTTTAGAATAATGCAGCAAAACCAATGCAAAATTTACTTTTAGGCCTTGTTAATAAAATAAATATTGACTTTAACAGTGAAAATAGAACTCTAGTAAAAGATTTTACATGTTTAATTTCAAAAAGGCAATATCGTATTGCATTTTATTCAAAGAGAATTAGAGAGCAAAATTTCCAATAGAATAGTTCTAGGGAAATAAAATTAGAATTGAATTTCAAAATGATTTACAACAATTTTAAGATAAAGAGAAGGGCACAGTTTTCCAAAAGTAATTTCTTAACAGTTCTTATATGCTTCCGTTTTAAGATTCCATAATGTCTAAAAGACCTCCATTAATAAAAGAAAACTTTGCTTAAATATTTCTTTAGTTTTCCGTTTCTAAAAACCCCAATTATTGCTTAATAGTAATTTAATATGTTTTTATTATTTACAAAGTATTTGTCATAAACACAAAAATTATAAGAGAAATATAATATTTGTCTAAATATTTAACAAACAATCAAAGTTCATTCAAGAAGAACAATAAAATCCAAATAAAAAACGAAAAATAAAAAAAAATCAAGAAAAAGTAGAACAAAACCTAGAATGTATGGCACTTTTGCCAGACACAAGTAAGGTTTCTAAAACAACACTACCAGTAGCAAGAACAACAATCAAAACTAACAAGCAAAACTAATGAATAACAACAAAATTGTAATAAATAAAATCACATACACATACACAAACAGACATACACAAAGGAAAACCTACACAAAGAAAAGAAAAACAAAAATAAAAAGCGGAAAAGCTTCCATAAATTCACACAACACTCAGTATCTTTTTTTAAGAAAAATATTTTCTTGTTAAAATCCTATATTCACACACACACACACTTACATATAGCCATTTACTAATATACAGTGAGCGTTAAAGAAACTGGTGTTTCAAGATACTGGTGTTTTGCTTTTACATCGCTTAACATTAAAATTATAAACAAAAGCTACAAACACAAAACAATGCAGTAAACAAACCTGTTTACAAATTATCGTACTGCTTAATACAACAACAAACACCAGCATACAGAAATGATAAACATGTAAACAAAAATACAACAACAAACAGTACAATAATAAATGTTAACAACGATGTTTGTATATGCAGATCTCGAGAAGGCGAAGTCATGAACGTTGGCCTTCAAGAACATTCATCAGACTAGACGACGGAGTTAGTGAAGTTCAGTCGGTATTGTGTGAAGACGCGGTGCGTTTGAGGAGAATAATCGTGGTTTGAAGATCTCCGTTACAAAGATCTGTCGAATAAATTTGTAGTAATTATTATTGTTTATGCAAAAGGCATAACCAGAGGAATAACAAAGAGAAGCAATTGTAGTCGTTTACATCAAGTTGTGAGCAGTGGAACACAGAATTGTGCGAATAATAAAGAATATTAATTAAAACTAAACACAAATTAATTTTTGTTTTATTTGCAATTTACGAGCTCCAATTTTAAACGTTTTTAAATGGTAAAAAACGTAACAATACATTAAATTAAATTACCTTTATTTTTATTTTAAAATTGTTTCATTGCCAGTTTTTAAAATTGAAACAGAAAACAAAAAATTACAAAAAATTTCGAAATATTGGCAAATTTTTTCGGGCACACTCCCTAAGTGGTAAAAGTTGAGTTTGGTGATTGTTAGAATTTTATCCATAGTGTACAGTTTCTTTTGACGCTCACTGTATATGTACATGTGTATTTGCTAATATTTATTTTGATTTGAGTGTGTGTGTGTATATGTGTGTGTGAACTTAATCTAGTTAAAGTTATTTGTTTGTTTACAAAAATTTCCTTACAGATTTATGTTTATGTTTGTAGATGTGTGTATGTATGTATTCTTTTATGACAATCTTCCCATAAATCTTAACTCATATTTATATACTCTACACTATTAGAGAGCCTGCCATTCTTACTCTCACTTACACATTTGCACATACTTTTACTCTTAAAGTTTTCAAATAAAACAACTGTAGAAATCGGACAGTGAAGGCTCTGTAAGTAAAACCATGTCTGTTAATAAACAATTTGAGTATAAGACTAACGAAAGGATTCTAGTGTCCTTTCTATTTCTTAGTGTGAAAGAAGATGCGAAGATTATATCGAAACTTGGGAAGAAATGCTTGAATAGCAGACGATAATGCAGGCCCGATTTCATATTCAATAAAAGGACATACACCAGGACAAACCGAAATTTATTAAACTCTCATCAAATGACTGCAATTTAAAGTGTACTGAGCATTGATTCTGTCTAGAATTACTTGAGGATTGAATACACAAAAGAAAACATTGTGTTCTCCAATCTAAAATATCAACTGTGAAGAGAATCCTTATGGACAATTTTTTTCTACTAAAAACAAGAATCATGAATGAAGTCGTCGTAGTCTAGTAGAAGGATTAGCTAGGATACATAGCTCATCAGTAAGGAACAAATCAAAACTATCCTGTACGGTGAAGATCAGATTATATGGGCGACAATTCTGAGATTTTAGCAAAAATGATTTTCTGTTGATGTTTTCTCAGTATGTGACTCTCTCATGGAATGTTGCATATCCAAATGTTTTTTTTTTTTTTTTTTTTTTTTTTTTTTGGTGAAACCAGCACTCAGGGGATGGCCCCTACTCATGCAGTGCATTGGGAAGGTTTTTAGGAAAATGGGTTATAGGAAGGTGGAAGAGAGGGAGTAGTGTTTGTGGACATCTCAAGATGCGAACGGCAAGGGAACGAGTTGCTGCTAGGTGACTATAAAATGGCCAGTGCTATACCTTCACCATTAGACAGTCTACAGCAATCGTCCCCAAGAAGCCCGCACCCTTCAGCCCTAGCTTCTCACACTACTCATGTTGTGTGTGTTAATTTTATACATGAGTGGCGGGACCTACAGTTTAAAGTCGACTCCGAACGACAAATTTTATTGAGAAGCTTTTCATGGCAACTCTCAGAGTTTTTGCCAGAAATCTGCTGAGAGGAAGTCGCCGAAGAAATATTTTCGTTTTGATGTCTGACCTGGGATTCGAACTCGGGCCTTCAGTCTAATAAGCCAACACACTACCTAACACATTATTACTTCTCGTTAGCCGCATGTACACTCATAACAGTGATATTTCAATATTTAATTTATCAGTTTGGCTTTTGTCCTATATTCCCGTCACACCATTATCAGTCATATACGAATATTTTCCAGAGCCCATCCACTTTGAAGGCCGATAATTACCAACATATTTTGGCCTGAACTGAATGATCTGGACACGAACGACATATGCTTTCAACAGTACAGTGCTACGTGCCATACAGCTCATATCGTATCGGAGATGAGATGACGGCCTTGTGTCTAATAAGCCAAAACACTACCTTCTAGACTACGGTAACTTTTCTCATGATACTTACATACATAATTTGGTCGTTACAACCCTTCAGTCAGGATGGCAACCTAGCTTCTAACACCACTTATGTTGTGTGTGTTAATTTCATTCATAAGTGGCGGGGTTTACAGTTTAAAGTCGACTTCGAACGACAGATTTTTGAGAAACTATTCATGACGATTTAATTTATTCTCAGAGTTTTTGCCAGAAATCTGCTGAAAGGAAGTCGCCGAAGAAATATTTTCATATTTCGTTTAGTTGGAGGTGACTGACCTGGGGCTTTAACCGTGGTTCTACTTACTAGACTTTGGCGACTTCTCTCAAAATACTTGATTTTATTAGAAAAAATTGTCCATAAGGATTCTCTTTACAGTTGGTATTTTTAGATTGGAGAACACAATGTTTTCTTTTGGGTATGTGGTCCTTAAGTAATTCTTGGCAAAATCAATACTCAGTACGCTTTAAATTGCAGTCTTTTAATAAATTTCGGCTTGTCCTGCAGTGTGTCTTTTTTTTGAATAGGAAATCGGGCCTGTATTATCGTCTGCTATTCAAGGATTTCTTAACAAGTTTGGATATAATTTTCGCATCTTCTTTCACTCTAAAAAATACAAAGGATACCTGTATCCTGTACTTGATCCCTTTCTTCTTCGTTTTGCATTTGTTTTCACTGTTTTTCACTGCTACGAGTAAGTTTGTAGTTGTTGTTGTATTATTTTGAGAATTTTTATATGTTTGCTCTTAAAAGAATACTTCTGGCTTCTATTGTATAATCGTGTTGTTGTGTACATGTATGTATGTGTATATGTATGTTTATATGTATATGTATGAGTGTATGTAGTTTGTTTTCTCTTAGTTAACGCTTGAATTGTCTGCCTTTGTAGGTTAGATGTTTTTATAGTACATTTAACATATAAAATGTATGTTTGTTTCTCTACAACAACATAGATTGTCTGACTAAGTTTTATAGATACACGCCTACATACATACATATATACGTACACTATACACTATAAATAGAGGTATATTATGCAGGTGTAGTAATATCTTGCTTAACTAAGATTTTTTCCATTCAAAAAAAAAGAAAAAAAAAAAATAAAAAGAGAAAAAAGATACAAAAAAAATTGTCGAAAATATTTCCTTCCTTCCTTATGTACATACATGGGGATAAGAGAGCATAACTGAGTTGGCAATACTGAATTTCACTTTCAAAATGTTTCAAATATTTTGCGGAATCATGTCGATTCCTTTTATTGTTGTGGATGTGGAACCAACGGAATATTAGATCGTCCCTAGTATTACCAGATTATTGTCGTACTTTTCAGCCTATAATAATGGGTATTAAAATTGCTAGCATGTGATTTCGGTAGCAGAGTATATCGTATGATGATGCTACACGCATATTTACCGACAGTAAAGTGGCCATTAAATCCCCAGAGTATGTACACAACATTTAAGATTGTCCAAGAATGTCGGGTGTCTCGGGAGGAGATATCGAGACATTTGACGGTTGCCCTCATTTGGGTTCCTGGACATGGGGACATTGAAGGTAGCACAACTAAGCCGCTGCACTTGCTAGAGGAGGTACCACAAACAATTCAAATGAATTCCTACATTAGATAGGCGGCGCTCCTCTGTAGAGAGGTAAACAAATGGTTCCACAAAAAACTCCATTCATTGGCAAACGATAAGATGGGATAATGAACCCACTTGTAAAGACACCAAACAGATCTGACCCGATGTGGAGAACAAAATTCACATTAAACCTATCAAGATTCCTTCTAAGGAACCTCATAGTAGTTACAACAGGAGACTGGGAATACCTCATAACGACTTTTACAGAAGCTGCAATGACGAAAGAGAAGTGAGAGATCACATCACAACATCTGCTCTGTTATTGTCTGGCGTTTGGGAGCCTAAGGAAAATAATAATTGGCCACTCGGAATTTAGTGACAAAACGTGTCTAGCCATAGGCGATTTGAAAAGAATGTATGGCTTCATAAGACTCTCGAGATGATTGAGAGATGCCAACCAGGAGCTATAATTATATGGTGGAATATGAAATAGGACATATGTATGTAAGTAAGTTGTGTCCCATTAAAGCTGCTGCCAGTTTAAGCTACATAACCTGTATCAGTTCTTGTTCCTGTCAGGATTACGACCTAGCTTCTCACACCACTTATGTTGTGTGCGTTGGCGGGACCGACAGTTTATATTCGACTCCGAACAACAGATTTTTGTGAAACTTTTCATGGCATTTTTATTTACTTTAAGAGTTTTTTGGCAGAAATCTGCTGATAGGAAGTCGCCAAACAAATATTTTTTTCATATTTCGTTTTGTTGGAGATGTCTGGGCTATGGTTTGAACAACGGCCTCACGTCTAATAAGCCAATACACTACCTACTAGACTACAACGACTAACAGTTTCTGCTGCCATTTTTTAACCCTGAAATCGAATTTTTTACATTTAAACGCGTTTCGGCTTCTACTGTTTTGTTTATAGAACGGCGTAAATTTTTTCGTTGTCGTAAGAGATGGCATGAAGAAACCTTTTTACCACTTCCAGCATGCAGAAGATTGTAAAAAATTTTGTGACACACAGCTTTCTTTAAGTAAATGCATTTTTCGCTACTGTCACTATGTCTCTCAAATATAATAGGGCATCAAAGCCTGGTATTTTTCAAATATGGCATTTAGTGTCATCTCTGATTAGGTCACTGTGATTCCGATATAAAATATTTTATAAAACATCGTTGTTTCATTATTATTGTTTGTTTACATTTATTCTTGTAGTGTTTGTTGTTGTATTTTTGTTTTCTTGTCTACCATTTTTTATTCTGGTGTTTGTTGTTGTATTTTTGTTTACTTGTTTATCGTTTTTTATGCTGATGTTTGTTGTTATATTTTTGTTTATAATTTTAATGTTAAGCGATGTAAAAGCAAAACACCAGTATCTAGATTCTTCTTTTTCGTAACACTACAGGTTTAATGGAATTAAAAATTCGTTCTCTACCCTATTATTGGTTTTATATTCCAAAGTATTTACGAAAAATTTTTGTCTACTTTATGTGACATTTATTGTCAGTTTTACTCTTTCCTTTACTTTTTTTTTGTAATACTTTAAATATTTTATTATTGTCTTTGTTGTAGTTGTGAAGTTGTTATTGTTGTTATTCTTGTGTTATAACAACCGTTAAGTTTAGAATTTTATACTGACTGTCATAAGCCTATTGATTGCATATTTTTAAGGTACTTTACTCCATGACATGACATTAAACTTGGTTGGAAATATGAGTTTGGCAAATAAAATGTGAACGAAGATAAATTTTTTTTTTTAAATGGAAAATAAATATTTTTTAAGTTTATAAATAATAAATAAAAAATTCTAAATATTATAACATATGCCGACAAAAAAATGTGTGTATCTTGTGGACCTTATTGTTATTGTATTGATATTTCCATACGTATGTATACATTGGGTTTGAAGAAAATATTTCCATGGTTTTATTGATGATTTTGATTTTCATTTCATTTGATTTTCTTGGAATTTTATTCATTGAACGTTAATGGATTTTGATTTGTTTGTGTACGCAACCAACTGTATGCACAGATAAATGAATGCGAATATGAATACGAATGAATAGAAATATTTTGTAAATGTATTTATGGTTGTAATGAAGATTTTAATCAAATACCAAATACAGTTCATTAAATACTACACACATATACAATGCTAGTTAGTTTATATATTTGTTTAATTGTGTACTACGCACACATATTTTATAGGCAACACAGACATAGTTTTCCTAATTTTACTGCATAGCTTCTCTCATCACCATGTGTGTGGACGACAGATTTGAAAGCCTTTTGTGCCGATAGGAAGCTAGGCTAAAGATGCTATGCTGTTGCTGGAGTCAATCTAAATGCGTAATCGGCAATAAGGTCAAAGGGTAGCAGCACTTCTTTTAAAATCCTGTGGTTTAAAGCCCCTGCAAGAGATAGTCATCGTATAATCGAGTCATAAAAAGACAGAGATTAGCGGAATGGAGAATAAGAAGATTATGGCTCAGTTTTTCACAGTCATAAAACGAATTGGAACATGCATAAAGCGTTTAGACGTCTTTTAAAATTTTTAGCATAAAGGAAGAACTCAGTTCTAAGCGGACGGCCATCAATTTGGTGTCAGAGAAGAGGATTCTTAGGACAAAAAAATATGTTATTTTTTTGCTTGAAAAACCTCCATACTTTGCGTAGAGTTCACTCGAAGGAATGAAGTAGCAGTAGTCTAGTAGGTAGTGTGTTGGCTTATTAGACATGAGGCCGTGATTCAAACACCAGTCCAGACATTGCAAACATACCTTTTAAGAACTTTTAAAATATGGGCTCGTAGATTGCAAATAAAATAAAAATAAATTTGTGTTTAGTTTTTAATAAAATTCTTTATTATTCGCACAATTCTGTGTGCCATTGTTCACAACTTGATGTAAACAACAACAATTACCTTATTTGTTATTCGTATTATTGTTATTAGTATTATTAACAATTACTAGGCAATTATTTGACAGATCTTTGTAACGGACATCCTTAAACCACTATTACTCTCTTCAAACGCACCGCGTCTTCACACAAGACTGACTGAACTTCACTATCACACTCGCCTGCTTTGCCTTGCCTTTTATATGTCAGGATAAACAATCTGATGAATGTTCTTGAAGACGAATGTTAGTGATCTCGCCTTCTCGAAACCTCTATAAATGTAAACATCGTTGTTTTCATTCATTATTGTTGTTTGTGTATCTTGTTTACGTTTATTCTTGTAGTATCGTTTGTGGATTTTTGATTACTTGTTTACCATTTTTTTATGCTGATGTTTGTAATATAATTGTAAACAAGTTTGTTTACTGCATTGTTTTTTTTTTTTGTTGCTTTTAATAATAATTTTAATGTTAAGCGACGTAAAATCAAAACGTCAGTACCTAGATTTTTCATTTTCTTAATAATACATTCGCTCGTAAGCGTAGGTGTCTTTTAAAATTTTTAGCGAGAAGCAAAAAATGTGGTTTTAACCGCATGTCCATCAACTATCAGAGAAAATTATATTTAGAATCAGAAAAGGATCTCTATACTCTTCCTGGAGTTCACATGAATGAAAGCAAGTCGTCGTAGTGTAGTAGGTAGTGTGTTGGCTTATTAGACGTGAGGTCATGGTTCAAACCCCAGGTTAGACAGTCTCCAGAAAAACGAAATATATCAAAAAATTTTCGGCGACTTCCTCTCAGCGGATTTTTGGCAAAAACACTGGGAGTAAATAAAATTGCCATGAAAAGGCTCTCAGAAATCTGTTGTTCGAAGTCGATTGTAAACTGTAGGTTACGGCACTCATGAATAAAATTAACACACACAACATAAGTGCTGTGAGAAACTACGTCATAGTCCAGACTTAAGAGTTCTAACAACCAATTAAGTCAGCAAGTAACTACACAGTTATGGCAGTTCAATTTCCGGTCTTAATATTTTCATTTCCATTCTTACACACCTCTTAGCAGTTATTGCGATGGCACATCACACATTTTTTTTTATTTTCTTAATAAAAATATCTTGAAATCGACTGGATTGTACAATGACAGACAGGTTGACAAAACAAAACATTATTTGCTGCTTAAAAGCGTTCTCAAATACTTAAACGTTGACAAATACTCATTCTTGCAGTTGTATTGTAACAATAAAAATATTAAAAAAAAGAAAAAAAAAGGAAAAACATTTTTCCTTTCTTTTCCATTTTCAAATATCTTTTGGCGCAGAGAGCACATACAGATGACAATAAAGTGTCACTCCTAATAACACGGTTTTATTTGCGTTGCCATATGAGATTGAAATATATTGTTGAGGAGTGAGTGAAGTGCCTGCCCTTTCTTATAGAGAGAGAGGAATTGTAAAGCAAGTAAAATATGTAAGACAGTGTCGAGAGAAATAAAAAAACGAAAAAATGTTTATTGTCTTATAAAATTTTTATAAAACATAACATTTCTTTATTCTTCCCTTAATCTGTAAGATTCAAAGTGATTAAATTGCTTCATATCAACCCCCACAGAATGTTTTTTCATATTCATGGATCTCTTAAACATATATTGTTTGTTCACTTTAATTTTTTGGCAACTACTCAAACATCACTTAAAAGCATATACGAGTACTCACTCACTCACTCATTCGTTCGCATGATTGCTTGTAAACTGTCGTATATAATAAATGGCCTTTAAAAGAATGTATTCACCGCCTTATTTCGTTTTTGACTCCAGATCAAGTTATTAATAAGACCCTGATGGCACAAATGCTTCCATTTTTTACATTTTACGACAGGTAGGCTTTAGCTTAAGTTAGGTACAGTGGTAGAGGTCCGGAGATCAAACATTCTCTAGAGAAAACCATATCGAGTCCGTAAAAAATTGTGCTATTACAGCCGTAGTCTAGTATATAGTGTGTTGGCTTATTAGACGTAAGGCCACGGTTCAAAACCCAGGTCAGACATCAAAATGAAAATATGAAAAAATTTTCTTCGGCGACTTCATCTCAGCATATTTCTGGCGAAAACTCTGTGAGTAAAATAATTTTGCCATGAAAAGTTTCTCAAAAATCTGTCGTTCGGAGTCGACTTCAAAATGTAGGTCCCGCGACTTTTGGACCAAATTAACACACACAACATGAACAATTTGAGAAGCTAGGTCGTAATATATGTATTGTAGCAATCTTTATAAAGGGTGATTTTTTACCTATTATCTTTTTGGCAACACTGGTTTAAACAGCTCACGCACGTTTCGTGTTTTGTTTCACTGTCAAACATCTTCAGTTTGGTCTATAATTTAACAATGAATCGTCTTACAAACGAACAACGCTTGCAAATCATTGAATTTGGCATCAATGGACCGTACTTTTTCAAAGAATCGTAACGTAACTGTGAATGGTGAGCGCTACCGTGAGATGATATCCAACTTTTTTTTGCCCAAAATGCAAGTGCTTGACATGCATGACATGTGGTTTCAACAAGACGGTGCCACACAGCACGCGTAACAATAGACTTATTGAGAGGCGAGTTCGGTGAACATTTTATTTCACGTTCGAGACCGGTCAATTGGCCGCCTAGATCGTACGATTTAACGCCTTTAGACTATTTTTTGTGGGGCTATGTTAAAGCTCATGTCTATACAGAAAAGCCCGCTTCAATTGACGCATTGGAAGACAACATTGAAGCATTTATTCGTGAGATACCAACCGAAATGTTGGAAAGAGTATGCCAAAATTGGACTAAGCGGATGGACCATTTGAGGCGCAGTCGCGGTCAACATTTGCATGAAATAATCTTCAAACGTTAAATTATATGGACCGTACTATCGAGTCAAATAAAGATTTCATGCATTTTTCTGAATTTTATGTGTTTTTTTTTGAAAAATTTTCCTATACCTCTTAAAAAATCTCCCCTTATTAGAAACCTCAGTTAAGGATGAGGTCAAAAACCTTTACCTTTTCTTGGCGAGAGCAGGGCATTGACACCTAAAGTGAAAGACAGTGTCTTCCTCCTTCTCCAGACCCATAGCTCCAGCAGAAGTCATTTGTCGGAATGCCAAGTCAATCGGCATGCGTCTCGTGAAAATCGCTATTGCGTGACTTAAGGACAAAAGTGAATCAGTTTTCTTGTACATCTGTGTCCAGCAAAGTCTAGGAATATTACATGTGCCCTTCTGACGCCAACGATATTGAGCTTCCCCGCAAACAAGTTGCACGTACTCTCTTGCTGCCAACGAGATCGATCTGCTGTAATAAATGAGGCAAGTATATTAACATGCCGGAGATTGCTAGCCCCGTACCGTCCTTGGCCAGCTTATCAGCAATTCAATTTGCAACGATATCCCTATGGCCGGCATAAAAAAGGTAAACAAGTAAACAAAAATACAACAACAAAGACTACAAGAATAAATGTAAACAAAATACATAAACAACAATAATGAACGTAAACAACGATGTTTACATTTATAGAGATTTCGAGAAGGCGAAGTCATGAACATTTACCTTCAAGAACATTCATCAGACTGTTTACTTTGCCACATAAAAGGCAGGCAAAGCAGGCGACTGAGTTAGTGCAGTTCAGTCAGTCTTGTGTGATGACGCGGTGCGTTTGAAGACAGTTATCGTGGTTTGAAAATCTCCGTTACAAAGATTGTCGAATAATTGTCTAATAATTGTTATTGTTTGAAGTCGCCGTAGTCTAGTAGGTAGTGTGTTGGCTTATTAGACGTAAAGCCAGGGTTCGAGCCCCAGGCCAGACATCAAAATAAAATGCAAAAAGTATTTCTTCGGCGATTTCCTCTCAGCAGATTTCTGGCAAAAACTCTGAGAGTAAATAAAATTGCCATGAAAAGTTTCTCAAAAAATCTGTCGTTCGGAGTCGACTTTAAATTGTAGGTCCCGCCACTTATGTATACAATTAACACACACAACATAAGTGGTGTGAGAAACTAGGTCAATAATCCTGACTGAAGGGTTGTAATGACCAATTATGTATGTAATTGTTATTGTTTATGCAAAAAGGTATAAACAGAGGAATTACAAAGAAAACAACTGTTGTTGTTTACATCAAGTTGTGAACAGTGGCACACAGAATTGTGCAAATAATAAAGAATCTTAATTAAAACTAAACACAAATTTATTTTGAATTTATTTGCAATATACGAGGTCATATTTTAAACGATTTTGAAAGTTAAAAACGTAACAATATTTTAATTCCATAAGTTTTCATTACTTCAAGGCTCTGTTGCATAAAACAAGAACAAACATGATGAGCATCTTCCAATATGTATAAACATTTTTAAGAGCCTGTTCATATTTTTTTAAAGACACTTCAAGTGCCAAAGTGAAAAAGGAACCCGAAATAATAACTTATCCTGCTGGTATTTCGTCATATAAATGCTCCTTAAATGTGCTGTCATGTTGTTCTTTTTCAATTTTTCTACATGGATTTTGTTTTTCTTCTTTTTAATTTTTTTTTTTATTATATTTCCACCATATATATGTATGTATGTGTGTACGTATACCCTTATAAATATGTAAACAATTGGTGGAATTATTTTCTGTATTCCTTTTACTGAAAAAAAAAACATTTTAAAAGAGATTTTCTGTTCGCAAGCCAATGTGCGGCGAGCTTAATGTTATCTATGTATTGCAGTGTATTGCCTGCAGAACTAATACTAACACACAGATATTGATGAACAACCTACACTACGATGATGGCACGATGGTTGTAGAACACGACTTTATTTGTTCCTCTTTCTCTAAGAGGATTCAAGGCAAACTTAAACGTTAATGGCAACGGCGAAAAGGAAGACGAAGATTTTTCTTGTGTTTTATTGCTTGCCCCCGCGTGTTATCGAGGAAATGGTAAAAGTGTTATCCGAGTTTAAGAGGAATCCAGTTTAGGTTTCCATCTTTCTCTTGTTCTAGCTGTTATTCTCCATGTTTTATTTATAACCGTAGCCTGGGAAGGATATGCTGGTGTTTCCTTAAGTGCTTGTTGATTTAGTTTGTACAGTAATTCGCAAAATCCTGTGCATTTATTTGCTCATAGAAAAAGAAAAAAAAACAAACGTTTCTATTGAAATTGAATTGATTTTCAATATAGATTCTATTTCTGGGTAGTGTATTTGTAATTTGTTTCCGTAAGTACGTGATTATGGTGGAAAGAAAAATAAAATTTTTTAACAGTTTTGCAATGGTTTTTGACTATTTTGCAAATTGGATTGTCTTAAAATTCTGAAGGTTACGCAATTACGCACTGTTTTGTTTATAGAACTGAGTGATTGGTATGCACATTTTGTAAAGAGTTTGAAAGAAAAAATACATCATTTTCCTGTAAGAAACGTAAGGCATTAAAAAATCCTTTCAAACGCTTTTTAATCGTTAATTTTTACTATGCTTTTAATCCATTCGAGATA
>OV656873.1:11346637-11389534 GCA_927399465.1 Sarcophaga caerulescens | reverse complement strand
ACTCAAAGTAAGTACATGCTTAGTTCAATATAGTATAATAAAAGGGTAATCCGTGTTCCTTTACAGATTTGTCAGTTACTTCAGGCTTAGCAAACCAGCATTTAAATATGTTTTGGACAAACTTTCTCCCCAATTACAAGAAGCAAAGCGATCAACATCAGTGCCCAACGTACTCAAATTAGCGGCACCGATGCGCATACTTGCCGAAGGTAGCTACCAGAAGGGAGCTGGTAACGACTATAACGTAGGGCTCTCCCAGTCTTCAGTGAGCAAAGTTTTTAAAGAATGCATTAATGCAATGCATAGCGAACTGTCCTTTAGCTGGATTTCCTTTCACATGAGTGAACAAGAAAAATTGCACATAAAAGAACATTTTTACAAAAAAAACTGGGACCCGTTCGAAAAGGTGGTCCTAGGCAGTTGAGTTTATTTGAAATTTTCTTCCATTCTTCCTTCGTGTCCACTTTATGTAAGTCGCTGTGGTAGGATTGTGCCAACTGGTTTTTGTTTTATCATCATCTCGAACTGCTTCTGTGTAGTGATTTTTATTCTAAAAATTATTTGTTATTAAAATCTGTTGTATGTGTATAATAAATTTAAAAAACTTACGATTTTGTTGCTTTCGTTATTCTAAAATATTTGCTGTCGTATAAAATAAAATAATCGACAATTTTTTTAACTTTTGACAATTAAATTCGTCTATGGCGGTAAACAAATTGTAATAGAAGTTTTGATAGGGTTGCATTTTTAAGGTATTCGACAAACATAGTACCATTACATAAAATCGACTTATTCACAGCTCGAATACGAGAACTGATATAAGGCTGAATTTAAAGTGGAAATGTAAAGGTAATAAAGTTAATTTCAAAAACGTAATAAATTTAAAAAAACAAAAGTTAAACTATATTATACAAAATTTTGTTCTAAAATTTATGCTCCATAGTCATGGAATATTGGACATTACTAATAACTAAGCTATTGTTGTCATTGCTTTCAGAATTACTACACATACTGAGCGTCCTCACAGCCATAAAAAGACAAATATGTTAAAGACGAGAGGCACTGCATAAGTTGATATAGAACCGTAATCGGAAATCTGCATTTTTCCTGTATTTTATTGTCTTTACTTGCTTAAGTGGCCATTACAACCCTTCAGTTAGGGTTACGACCTAGCTTCTCACACCACATAAATTGTGTGTGTTGATTTCAATTAAAGTCGACAACAAACGACAGATTTTTGAGAAGATTTTCATGGCAATTTTATTTACTTTCAAAGTTTCGTTCAGAAGACTGCTGAGAGAAAGTCGCCGAAACAAATATTTTCTTCACATTTCCTTATGTTTGAGATGTCTGTGATTTAACCGTCTACTAAGCCAACACACTACTTACTAGACTATGGCGACTATCATTAATAATTCGAAAATCCCCATCGTATATTCGCGCAATACTTTAGCCCTTGAATCACCGATGTTTCGTCTTGGAAGTAATTCCAATTATCTTTCAATCTGAAGTCACTCCCTAATCCAGGCAATCGATGCATGTATATCAACACGTTTAGATCTCCATTGATTCCCGTTTTGGGATATGAATTTTGGGGGGGAAGAATCAATGGATTTTTGGATGGAAAATAGTTCAGGAAATTTTCCTGTATAATACTGCAAATACATATGTATGTTTGGTGTCACTTTTTTCGCTTTTTATATACTATTACCCACTGTGCCTTTGCATTTGTTATGGTTTTAGGCTTTAAAAACAACTCTTATCATTTAGAAATGCCATGTTTTATATACGGAGTCATTTTGTCATTCCAATTTATGTTTTTCTTGTCAAGAAAAATTTTAAAATGTTTGTTTCTCTTACTCTCTCTCTCTCTTTCTGTGTCTGTGTCTGTTTTCTGTTTTCTGTTTTTTTTTTTTTGTAAAGGATTTAAAAGATTTTCAATTTATTTTTTAATGCTTTTGTTTGTGTTTATTTTTTTATTTTATAAATATGGTAGACAATAATAATAACAACAAGAGATAAATAATAATAACAATTTATTTCTGTTTTTTTTTTTTTTTGGTTCACAAACACATCCTGTGAGTAAATATATTAAAAACATAAATACATATGCACGTACACAAGCACACACATGTATAATACATGTGTGTGCTTGTAGTCTTTAATTAAAATTTCCTGTATTTAATTTTCATATTTCCATTTTTTTCCATTTTATTGTTGTTGTTTGTATTTTTATTTATTTATTTAATAAATATTTCTACAAAAATATTGTACAATATCTGCCTGGTACGTATTTTGTTTGTTTATTTAATTGTTATTGTTGTTTGTGTAGTTATTATGCCATTTGTGGCATAATTTAACAATTTAAAGAAGAGTTTTTATTAAACAAAATTATTATGTGATCCCTTTTGTTTATAAGGGGTGAATTTTTGAGAGCTATAGGAAATTTAAAAAAAAACACATAAAATTCAGAAAATCGCATGAAATCTTTATTTGAATCGATAGTACGGTCCATATAATTTAATGTTTGAAGATTATTTCATGCAAATGTTGAACGCGACTGCGCCTCAAATGGTCCATCCGCTTAGTCCAATTTTGGCATACTCTTTCCAACATTTCGGCCGGTATCTCACGAATAAATGCTTCAATGTTGTCTTCCAATGCGTCAATTGAAGCGGGCTTGTCTGAATAGACATGAGCTTTAACATAGCTCCACAAAAAATAGTCTAAAGGCGTTAAATCGCACGATCTAGGCGGCCAATTGACCGGTCCCGAACGTGAAATAAAATGTTCACCGAACTCGCCTCTCAATAAGTCTATTGTTACGCGTGCTGTGTGGCATGTGGCACCGTCTTGTTGAAACCACATGTCATGCAAGCTCTTGCTTTTGGGGCAAAAAAAAGTTAATTAAACAGACCATAACATGGAAGAAGCGCGCGATGAACTTTCTTAACAGAGCACGCATTTTGATAATAAAGTTCAATGATTTGCAAGCGTTATTCGTTTGTTAGACGATTCATGGTTAAATTATAGACCAAACTGAAGATGAACACGAAACGTGCGTGAGCTGTTTAAACCAGTGTTGCCAAAAAGATAATAGCTAAAAAATCACCCTTTATTTATATCCTGTACTCTACATTGAGTTTCTCTTAGGGTTTGTAAAATTCTGTTTGAAAACTGGTCTGAATTTAATTTAAATTGTGGAAATCGATTAAGAACTAATTTATCTTTGCTGTAGTCTAGTAGGTAAAGTGTTGTCCTATTGGATGCGAGGCCCTGGTTTAAAATCCAGGCTAAATATTTCAAACAAAACGAAATCTGATGGCAACTTCTTCTAAACAATGTTCTGACAAAAAACTCTGAAAATAAATAAAATTGCCTTGAAGAGTTTCTTCAAAATCTGTCGTTAGAAGAGCTCTAGCTCCCTCTACTTATGGATAAAATTAATACACCTAATGTGGGTAGTTTGAGAAGCTAGGTTTTTATCAGGACTAAATGGTTGTAATGACCAATTATGTAAGTAAGCGAGTATATAAGTTATCTGTCCATTATTCTCTACTCAATGTCAACAAAGAATTGAATTATCATTTGAACATGTATTAGGAGTTTGAGCTCATGGTTTGTACCATGACCAATCAAATAATTCTTGCCTAGTCAGCGAATTAAGACCAAATTCTTCCAGAAAATATTCTAATATAATGTTACGTTTTTACCTTTTAAAAACGTTTAAAATATGAGCTCGTAGATTGCAAATAAAATAAAAATAAATTTGTGTTTAGTTTTAATTCAAATTCCTTATTATTTGCACAATTCTGTGTACTATTGACCACAACTTGATGTAAATAACAACAATTTCTTTGTTTGTTATACCTCTGTTTACACCCTTTGCATAAACAACAACAATTACTACACAATTGTTCGACTGATCTTTGTATCGGAGATCTTTAAACACACCGCGTTTTTACACAAGACTGACTGAACTTTTACTAACTAACTCGCCTGCTTTGACTTGACTTTTATTATGCCTCTTGAAGGCGAATGTTCATGGCTTCGCCTTCTTGAGATCTCTATAAATGTAAACATCATTGTTTCATTATTGTTGTTTGTGTATTTTGTTTACATTTCTTCTTGTAGTGTTTGTGGTTGCATTTTTGTTTACTTGTTTTCCTTTTTTTGTGCTGGTGTTTGTTGGTATATTTTTGTTTACTTTTTTACTTTTTTATGCTGGTGTTTGTTGCTATATTACGCAGTGCCATTATTCGTAAACAAATTCATTGTTTTGTTGTTGTAGCTCTTGTTTATAATTTTAATGTTATCCGAGGTAGAAGCAAAACACCAGTATCTAAATTTTTCATTTTCGTAACAATATGTATACTGTGTAGTATAGGGTATAGAACATGCCAAACATGATAGCCTGTAAATTCTTTTTTATTTCACTCTTCTTTGAATTCTGTTTTTTGTCTTCATCTCTCCTTACAGTTCCATTTATGCTCTGTTATTCTTGCAAATTTTTTAAAGCATTATTCGGATGTTGTTTTGTTACAGAAATTTGAAGCATTTCCCTTTAAATTACTGCAGAGTATACAAGTAAGCTAAGTTGAGTAGTTGAGTAGCAGAGTAGCAAAGGGTCTAAATTGCTCAAAAGTCCTAGTAACAATAGAGTAACAATAAATGAAAGGAAAGGAAACAGATAAAAAGGAAATGAATGAAAAGTGAATGCCTTCTCTGTATATGTAGTTGTTTCAATTCAATTCATAACCAGAGTAAAACTTTTTTACTGTTTAACCGGACAATACTATTGTGTTTCATTGTGTGTAAGTGAACTTGTATATGTGATGAGAGAGAGAGAGAGAGAGCATTAGGTTTTATGTCAATATCATGTTGTCTTACAAATGGAATTGCAATTATTTGAAAGTGTTATAGAAAATAAGTCTTTTTTCTTCTTTTTTCTAAAGGCTTAATTAAAAAAGAAAAATTATATTGAAAGGAATTATAAGTTTTTTGTTTGTATTTAACTGAAATATTTGTTAAAAAGAATTATAAGTTTTTATATTCGGTAGCAGTTATAATTTTTGTTAAACCAGAAGACTTATTTCGGAATGAATAAATGAATGTAAGAGATCAGGTATTGAGGAGTTCAAATCTTGCAGTCTGAATTTCGAAATTATGTCGCATCTTTGAAGAAATAATGTCAACTAAGGAATAGTCCGAGTGGTTCACGCTACAGCAGTAAGCAATACAGAAGATTTAATATTATTTCATTTACAGTGAGCGTCAAAAGAAACCTTACACTATGGATAAAATACTAACAATCATCAAACTCAACTTTTACCACTTAAGGAGGGTGCCGGAAAAAATTTGATTTCGAATAAATGTTTCAATTTTAAAAACTGGCAATGAAACAATTTTTAAATAAAAATAACAGTAATTTATTAATGCAAGTTTTTTTAATGTACATTTTCTTTTGACGCTCACTGTATAATTTTGGATGTGATTTTTTGATAAAATTCTTAATTTTGACGCTCACTGAAGGTGATACAGTTAATGATCAACTGATGCTTGCTCTAAGGTGTAGTGAATATGCATAAGAACCCTGTAACAAAATGCCCGAAGCTTTAATGAATGCACTAACGCCGTGTATATCTTTTTATTCTTCTAATGAAACATAATTTATTTACACTTAAAATTTCTTCAGATGGTATATTGCTTTTCTGTTTTATACTGTTACTTTATACTGTTACGAAAATGAAAAAATCTAGATACTGGTGTTTTGCTTTTACATCGCTTAACATTAAAATTATAAACAAAAGCTTGTAATTGTTATTGTTTATGCAAAGGGTATAAACAGAGAAATAACAAAGAAGAGCAATTGTTGTTGTTTACATCAAGTTGTGAACAGTGGCACCGAGAATTTTACAAATAATAAGGAATTTTAATTAAAACTAAACACAAATTTATTTTTATTTTATTTGCAATCTACGGGCTCATATTTTAACCATTTTTAAAGGGTAAAAACGTAATAATACATACATACATACATAATTGGTCATTACAACCCTTCAGTCACGATTACGACCCAGCTTCTTACACCACTTATGTTGTGTGCTTTAATTAATACATGAGTGGCGGGACCTACAGTTTAAAGTCGACTCCGAACGACAGATTTTTGAGAAGCTTTTCATTGCAATTTTATTTATTCTCAGAGTTTTTGCCAGAAATCTGCTGGGAGGCAATCGCCGGAGAAATATTTTCATATTTTCGTTTTGATGTCTGACCTGGGGTTTGAACACACTACCTACTAGACTACGGCGACATCGTAATAATACGTTATCTTCTATTCAGAAGGTGAATATTTCCTCAATTTTTGTGTACATATTTATAGGCTCTCTAACCTCTTGTCTCATCTGCAGTAGTGTAACCACAGCTGCCAGATAAATGAAGCATAAAATTGTCAAATATTTGAGAAAAAATCGTCAAAATCGTTAAGGACGTTCATTGAAATCGTAAAAAATCGTCAGAAAAATAAATAAATAAATTGAAAGGTCTTTAAAAACAAAAATATATAAAGTCAATGTTAAGTAAATATTAGGGAGTCAGAGGATCTTGACGTTATGGGCATGAAAATTCAGCGTGATGTTCGCTAGAACTGACACATTTTTCAGTGCCTTAAGACGGTGCAAAGAATACTCCACTTCATCTGAAATTATTACAATTTACACCATTTATAACCGAAGCGAGAATGGAATACAACTCTCATGTATGGGTTGACCTTTAACGTCTATTTGAGGCTTCTCGACTGTTTGCAGGAGAGTCCGTAGTAGCTCGTTAATCACGATAGTGTGTCCAACTCCATTGATTCATTGGAACATCGATGCTAAGTGACTTGTGTTTCACTATTCTATCGCTACTACAACGGATATTGCTCGAGCGAAGTAAGGGGACTTGTTTATGAAAATCATGTATTCCTACGTAACATTCGTCTTTCTCGGCCAGCACATCCGTATGTGGTCGATTGGCCAGTGTATAGCACACTGTATTACAGACAAAGTTCGTTTGTTAGACGGACTATGGAACTCCCTTCCTGCAGAGATCTTTCCTGTTACTTATGGTATAAAAAATATTCAAACCTATTGTCCACAAACACTGCTCCCTCTTTCCTCCTTCCCATAATATATTTTCCTAGTTCCAAACACAATGCCATCCATCCCCTGAGTGTTGGTCATATTAAAAAAAAAAATAATGGCACTTACCTTTGTGCTTCCGATGGCAATATTAGAAGCTATAATCGAATTTTTAAAATTGTATGCAATGGCAAATGATATTTTATGCTCAACTACGATGTTATTTAGGTGTTTTGATTTTTTGGCTTTTAAGGGATTAAAAAGGCATAAAATACAGAAAAGTCATCACAGATATTCGAAAATAACTTAAAAATATAGTACTTTACTCCTTTTTATTACTAGCATAAATTTCTAGTATTAACAACTGCAAAGCAAATACAAAGTTTAAGGAGGCTTTTAATGTACTAAAGTAAAGAAAATGATTTAAATTTTTAATTGCTAAAATTCGTCAAAATAAAGGCAGAAATCGTCATGTCGTTAATATGATATTTTTGGAGCACAAAGCGTCAAAATGACGATAAACCCTCAAATCTGGCAGCTATGAGTGTAACGCATACTCATATAAAACATACATATCTCACGAGATCATTTGCCATGAGTAATGTAGACACAAAACAGTTCACGAATAGTCTTGTTTAAATCTCACCATATCACTCACCATATCACTCTCTCTATCACTCTCTCTTTCACTCTCTTTCTCTCTGTTTATCTTGAATAGATACAAAAGTAATTGTAGCAAGTGCACTGTTGTATAAATGAGTGTAAGCATTAGTGCCTGTTCATGTATGTATGTGTGCTTTTTGTTGTATAGTTTAATGTAATCCTGTTCAGTCATGTGAAGGCATGCATGGTTATACTTACTAGCATGCATGCATGAACATTTTGTTTCTCTTTTATTATTATTATTGTTGTTGTAACTGCCCTCCATTTTGGTTGTTTGTATAAAATTATTTCATATTTTCGCTTATGAATATCTATTTATCTCTCTCTCTCTCGCGTTTACTTTCTCTGTTGGTTATTGTTCTGTTTTTTGTTTTGTTTTCTTTATTGTGTGTGTGTGTGTTTGTCTAAATCATTTCATTTATTAACGAAATCTTTGTATATTTGTTTGTTTGTTTGTTTTACTAGCTTTTGTAATTTAATGTTTGTTAATGTGTGCATATGTACATATGTATGTGTGTGTATATTTTCCAATCTATTGCCAGTTTTTCTTTACACACACACAATAATTTTTGTGAAGGAATTTATTTTTGTAAAACGTAAATTACATTTGAAATGTAAATATTTATTTAAAAAATTTATTATTTTTTTTCCTGTTGTAAATGCAACATGTTGTCCTTGTTATTGGGTGTAAAATAAAAAAAATGTGGGAGTCACATCAAATTATTACATGGTTAGTGGAACTTGTACTCCAAAGTTATTTTAAGGGGAAGTGGTGCTTTACTCCTTCAATTTCACAAAATTAAAACTGAAGCCGTCATAGTTTGGTAGGTAGTGTGTTGCCTTACTAGACGAGAGCTCTGTCATTCAAATCCCAGCTTTGTTATCTCGAACAAAACTACGACATACAGTCTTTTTGTAAAAAATCTGAGATAAAATAAAATTGCCATCAAAATTTTCTCAAATCTGTCTTTCGAAGTCGAAACTTTATCGAAAGTTTCAATAGGTCCCGCCACTAATGGCACATACAACATATGTGATGTTGGAAGCTTGGTTGTAGACCTGACTAACCTAACTGACCTGGTTCTAATGGGTAATTAGGTTAAGGAAATAAGAAACTAAGGCTTGAATTTTTTTTCGACGCTTATCCTGAATACAAGTCATCGATTCTAACATGCGAGAGATAATCTGTACAGTTCAGGACTCCTTGTTTTCATGAGAGGTTATATATATAGGGCAGCTAAACGGATGATAAACTGAAAGCATCGCTTTATGAATGTTGTTGTCGAAGAAGAAAAATTTGTAAAGTTTTTTCAACCATTAATTGTAAAAGTTTTTCACTTATAAGAATTAGTCTTTAAACAAGCGAAATTAGTTACCAGACCGATTGTTAGTTAGTTAGAAGCCGACAATCATTTCATGGCGTCAATATCAAAGTCACGTATGCATAGTGTCAAGGTAAAACGGTGTATTTGATGGGATCAAAAGGATTCTATAAATTATAAGTTTTTGTAAATGGGCCAGACGTTTACAGAGCACGTTTACAGAGCACGTTTACAGAACGAATTAAATTCGCTTGTAACGCGCAGTTCTTTGTTATTGTGCTTATGACTCGATTGCTTGGAGATTGACTCTATTGAAAGCTATACATCGTTAGAATTTAGAGTATTATGTTACGTTTTTACCTTTTAAAAACGTTTAAATATGAGGTCGTAGATTGCAAATAAAATAGAAATAAATTTGTGTTTAGTTTTAATTAAAATTCTTTATTGTTCGCATAATTCTGTTACCCACTGTTCACAACTCTATGTAAACAATAACAAAATAACAATTGTTCGACAGATCTCTGTAACGGAGATCTTCAAACACACCGCGTCTTCACACAAGACTGACTGAACTTTTACTTACTCATTACCTTCTTAGCCTTGCCTTTTATATGGCAACTTTTCTGATAAATGTTCTTGAAGGCGAATGTTCGTGGCTTCATCTGCTCGAGATTTCTATATTGTTTCATTGTTGTTGTATGTGTATTTTGTTTACTTCCATTCTTGTAGTGTTTGTTGCTGTATTTTTGTTTACTTATTGTAATTTTTTATGCTGGTGTTTTGTTGGTATATTCTTGTTTTCTTGTTTATCATGTAAACAAATTCATTGTTTTTGTTTTTTCAGCTTTAGTTTATAATTTTAATGTTAAACGATGTAAAAGCAAAACTCCAGTATCTAGATTTTTCCATTTTCGTAACAATAAGGAAATTAATGTCAAGAAGTTCAGGTTTGAGGTGGAGCAGAAAAATTAATCCCTACTCTCATAAACCGATAGATTTCTAGATTTGTTGTTCGGTTTTCGACAATAGAAGCTGCAGGATATGTGGTTATGTTATATTAATGTTCCACAATAATTTCTCAGTTCTACATCCAATATTATCTCAAAATATTTTCACTCGCCGTTTTGTTTTATTATAATTGCAAATATTTATGAACACATACTTACGTACATAAATTCAACATTTTTATGTGTCGATGTTGTTGTTGTTTTTGTTATCATTAGTTTAACTAACAGATTATATTATAAATGCTAACAATTACAATACAATACTACAACATGCGGTTATTGTGCTGCTATTGTACACTATTGACACACTATAGTACATACATGTGACCATGTGACTATGCCTATAAAGTCTATGGTTGCCGAATGGATTTTCCTATTCAAATATTATTATGTTCTGTTGAAGAAAAATAAATAATTTTCCGGTTGTTTTGTTGATTTTATTATTATCGTTATTGCATTTATTTTTAATACTTTTTTGTACTCAAAAATAATATTTAAAAATTTGTTTTTATTTTTATTTTTGGTAACCTGCTGATTTGCAATTGAAAAAAAAAAATAAAAAAAATTAAAAAAAAACCAAAACAACAATTTAAATTGACAACAATTTACTTCACTGTCGGAGTGTGTGTGTGTGGTTTTGAAAAATATTTTTTTTTATTTATTTATTTTTTTATTTTTTAGATTTGGCAAATAAATCATACGCAGTGATGCGCTCTAATGAATAAAGTTTGTGATTTATTGAAGATTTTTGTAACAATTTTGTAAGTTTTTAAAATAAAAATAAAATAATAAAATATTTAATTTTCTAAATATTGTGATGAAAATAGCACACATGCTATGAATAGTTGATTTTGAATTTGACAAACAAAAAATGTGACATGATATGTGTAACACGTAGCACTGTCTTGTTGAAACCACAAGTCGTTGGTGTCCAGATCATTCAATTCTAACTAAAATAAGTTAGTAATTGACTTATAGTGCTCGCCGTTGACAGTGATGATCTGGCCAATGTCGTTATTAAATAAATATGGACCGAGAAGGACGTCAGGATTTGCCTGGAGTCTCTACACCGTATACGTCGACACAACACCTGCCTCTACTGGGTCCTGGACCACTGTGGCATAGAAGATAACGAAAATGCGGACGAATTAACACGGAAGGGATTGGAGATGGACATACCTGGTTGCTGAATTTCAAAACTGCTGTGTCCAGCAGTGGAAAACAGAAAACGGTTCACAATACTGCGCTATTGGCAGTTTCGCTGACAAGCTCGGTCTGTCCCATCAGGATAACTGCAGAAGCTACTTTGATGTGAAGAAACAGAATCGGTGCAACACCTTTTATACTACGAGTGCACTTCAGAACATACGTTATCGGTTTTTGGGCGTTTTGAACGTTTGAAGATCTGAGCATGGTGGCGAACGTGCCACTAAGGGAACTGGTCGATATCATCGGGAACTCGAGGTGGTACAAACCTACCACCAACGAATCATGACTGGGGGGCTTACCTCACACTGTGTAACAAAATGGACCATATTGCCTCCAAGTGAACTTGCTTGTGAACGGCAAGCTATCCGCTAACCTAACCTAACCTAATATGGAGCGTTGATACCCCCTGACCGCAATAAGCAGTGACTTTTTCATGATGCATTAGACGGCGTTGAATATCATGTGGATTGGTATCATCACAAATTCCCCAATTTTGTTTGTTCACATACCTCTGCGGTACGTTGCCTGAACAAAATATTCATTTCAATAAAACAATGATCCGTCCATGGAGATTTGATAAATGTGGCTTCAACAAGATGGCCGTTATCAACTATCAAATTGTCGAGTAATCTTCAACCATCAGTGAATGTTTGGATGATGTTGCTTGGAAAATATAATTCATTAACAGGATATTTGTAATATTAAACCAAGATTAAAAGAGGAGATATCTTGTGGTCACTACGGAAGTCAATAGGGAAAACTTGAAAGCTAACGTTGAAAATATGTTAAATGGCTGTTAAATGTAAAGGGCTATCCATTTCGTCGTTTCAAAAGTATGGGACTGGAATTCAACATCTGTCAAACTAAGTTGTGAAACCAATTTTTTTCTTTTCAGTTGAAAGTCTGACATTGACGAAAATGGATCGCTTAACTATCACACAACGCATAAAAATTATCAAAACCTACTACAAAAATGGTGATTCTGCCACAGCCACGTATCGTGCTTTAAGAGGACATTACGAATAAACAAAATTGTCGTATTTGGCGTTCTGAGAATCCTCAAGTAATTGAAGAGAGGCTATTACATCCAGAAAAAGTCACTGTTTGGTGCGCTCTTTGGTCCGAAGGTGTGATTGGACCTTACTTCTTCGAAAACGACGATGGAATGACTGTCACCGTCAATTCGGAGCGTTATGGTCATAAGATAACCGACTTTTTTTTGCCTGCTATTGAAGAATACGACTTGGAAAATATGTGGTTTCAACAAGACGGTGACACTTGCCACACAACTCGAGCGAATATGGCTTTATTGCAAGAGACATTTCCTGGCCGCGTAATTTCTCGTCGTGGCGATATCAACTGGCCACCAAGATCATGCGATTTGACACCATTAGACTTTTTTTTGTGGGGCTACGCGAAAAACCGTGTTTATGCAGATAAAGTTGAAGTTTTGAGCACTTAAAAACCAACATTCGTCAAGTTATGGCTGAGATATCGCCCAATATGTGTCAAAAAGTGGTCGAAAAATACCTCAAAAGAATCAATGCTTGCAACACTTCGCGTGTAGGTCATTTAAATGATGTAGTGTTTCACACATAATGTCAACGTTCAAACTTTACAATAAAAAAGAAATATCATGAAAAGAATATTTTATATGTGTTTTATTTACGTTTACTTTTGAAACCACGAAATGGATAACCCGATACATTTGCGGCAAGACATTTAAGGGCCAACAATTAAAAAATAAACTTAAATTTGTTAAAATTAATATCAAGTGCTCTTGTTTTCGTTTCTATGAATATAAATTGATTTCATTGTGAACAATGCAAATGAGCTTAAAGTCATATACATCAACGCGTGCTTAGCCATAAAACACTTGCAACAATCCGATTAAATCATAAATTAAAAACATTTTTATCTTCCAACTATTTGTAATCAAAATAAATTGCAACACGTCATAAAAACTAACACATTTGCATTCTATGAAATCGAAATGAACGCTGTTTTATTGCAGTTTTTTCTGTCGTTTTTTTTTTTAATAATAACTGCTATTGTCTAACACATATACAACCTTATACACTCATACATGCACATTTAAAACCCTTTTTATTTATAAAAATAATAACAACAATAACAAACAAACAATGGCAGCTGTAACAGTAAAACAAAGGTCAACATATACAATGACACACAATTACAATAGCACACACACATAGACATGTGTGTGAATATGTTAAAGGACACTACGAAAGAGGGAGAGCATCACAAGGAGAGTGAGAGAAAGAGGGAGAGTCTGTTCAAAAGTTATGAGTGATTATCATACTGATTTTTGCATACACATAGCGTATGAATCCGAAAAAAGAAAGAAACCCAAACCATAATAAATCTTGTCTATTTCATAAATGTTTTCACAGAAATCTAACAACAACAACAACAACAGGACTAAGAGTATAAAAAGTCATAAACCAACCAACAAAAACAATAACACGGGATATAAAAGACCACATAAAACGCGTTAAAGACATGTTTGGAAAGTTTTTTTTTCATTTCATAAAATACTAGGAATTCTGTTGGTTTTATAAGAGTAAATGGAATTCTTGTTAAAATGTTTGCGAATAAATAAGCTCCTCTAAGGGCACAGTGGTTTAACGTGGTGTTTATTCAAGGAATGCAATTTAATATTGCTTACAATGAAAATATTCTTCGAAAATGGAAAAATCTAGATACTGGTGTTTTGCTTTGACATTCTTTAACATTAAAATTATAAACAAAAGCTACAAAAACAAAAACAATGAACTTGTTTACACATTATCGCACTGCGTAATATACCAACAAACACCAGCATAAAAAACTGGTAAGCAAGTAAACAAAAATACAACAACAAACACTGCAAGAATAAATGTAAACAAAATATGAAACATCGATATTTACATTTATAGAAATCAAGAAGTTTCATCAGACTATTTACGTTGCCATATAAAAGTCAAAGCAAAGCAGGCAACTGAGTTAGTAAGTGTTCAGTCATTCTTGTGTGAAGATGCGGTGTGTTTGAAGAGAATAATTGTGGTTTGAAGATCTCCTTTATAAAGATCAGTCCAACAATTGTCTACTAATTGTTATTGTTTATGCAAAGGGTGTAAACAGAGGAATAACAAACAAAGCAATTGTTGTTGTATACATAAAGTTGTGAACAGTGGCACAAAGAATTATACGAATAATAAAGTATTTTAATGAAAACTAAACATAAATTTATTTTTATTTTATTTGCAATCCACGAGCTCATATTTTAAACGCTTTTAAAAGGTAAAAACGTAACAGTATATTATCCCAGGAGCTGCTATTACCTCATTTAATGTGGAAAAGAAGAAAAAAACGAAAAAATTTAGAAATTTAAGTTCGAGTTCAGGATCGAACATTGCTCTGTTGGACCTAATGTGTCATACAATGGACTTAAACTTCTTTTTCAGATTAGGGGACGCTTTTTGATATGATGCGCCGTAAGGCGTATGGCAACACAACAAATTTATCTGCTGAAATTTGCTTATATGTTGCAACACATCAAAATTGAACCTTCAAACTTCATTGTATTGTTGTTGCGACGAAGAAAAGAACATATGATTTATGCAATGTAATGGTAGTAAAAATCAAAAGTTTTTTTTTGAAATTCTTCAAAGTCATCTCGGCCTATAGGTGTGAACATTTTTTACCAACACTATAACAAAAAGGCGAGATTGATTCATTATTTGATGTGTGGCCGGGAAAATTTACTTTACTTACTTACTTACTTTCTAAATTGGTCATTACAACCCTTTAGTCATGACACCAACCATTTTGGGTGTGTTAATTTTATCCATGAGTGACGGAACTTACAATTTAAAGTGGACATCAAACGACAGATTTTGAAGAACCTCTTCATGGGCATTTTTAATTTCTCTCGGAGTTTTTGCCAGAAGACTGCTGAGAGGAAATTGGCGAAGAAATATTTTTCATATTTCCATTTGATCGAGATGTCTGATCCGGGGTTTGAACCATGGTTTCACATTTAATAACCCAACACACTAACTACTAAACTACGGCTTCTTCTTTGGGTAGAAAGAATCCCCATTGTCCAATTTCCTAAGACTCTGGAGCACAAATCATGTCAAACTAAATCTTTGGATATGTTTTATTTGAGACTCGCTGTAAGTTGTGGCTTATTCACATACATCTGCGATTTAAAAACCCCCACAAGAAAAAGTTTAATGATGTTAAATCTCACAATCTCGCTGGATTGTTCACTTCCCCTCCACGTGAGATGAGTACTTTCCTCGAACAGCTAATGCGGAATATCCAATATGGCATAAACTGTATGGCTCATGGTGTCATACGGTTGAAACCACATATTTTTTGAGGTAAACATCGTCCTATAGAGGCTCGCCATTGACCAACATCGTTCTCAAAGGATTACGGACCGAAATCGTTGGCAGTTCAAAATCCATACCGAACTCTTAATCTTTTGCCTGGGGTTTCATGTGTAATAAGCCATCACACTACTTGCTAAACTACGGCGACTTCTCTGGGTAGAGCGCATCCAAAGTGTCCAATTTCCTAAGGCCCTGGAGCACAAATCAAGTCAAAATAGATCGCGAGATATGTTGGATTTGAAGCTCGTTGAGGTTTGTGGCTTATTCGCATTTACCTGCGATTTAAAAAAACCCCACAGGAAAAAGTTTAACGAACTCAAATCTTATAATCTCGATGGATTGTTTACTTCACCTCCAAGTGATCCCCTCGTCCCTCGAACCACTTGTGCTGAATGTTTAATGTGGCATGAGCGGTGTGGCCCATGGTGTTGTCCGGTTAACACCACATGTTTATGGAGGTAAACATAGACCTAAAGTTCTCCTCTTTGACAGTGATGGGCTGTCTAACGGCGTTCTAAAAGATATATGGACCGACAATCCAAAATCCATACCAAACAGTGCCACATTTGGAATGCAATTGACTGGGGTTTGAAACATGGCCTCATGTGCAATGTAAGGCAACACACTACCTACTACATTACGACAACTGCAGCTGTCTTCTCTACATTTAAATACGATACAGCAATCCACAACAAATATTTTTCAAAATAATTAAACAAACGAACATATCTCAAATTCATTTTAATGCTGTTGTTTTAATTAAAAAATAAATTTTTTTTTTTTTTTTTTTTTTTTTTCATATTCTTTATTTACAATCTATCCCATTGGGGATAATAAGCAAATTTGATACAATAATATATACAAGTAAATGTTGCACTCCATTGAGAACAACATCATTTTAACAATAAATTTTTATAGTATTGTAATTATTTTTAAAGCTATCTTACATATAATTAAATGTATAAATGTACATATTTACAAAACAATAACAATTATCGAAATGGTAAATCAAGTATATGATAACGTTTAAGTCTTCTCACTTCTTCAGTTTCGTCTAGTAGAGATATCGCTAGTGGGTTGCAGTGGTTGCTTAATCTGTTAAGATAGTTTTCGCTATATTTCTTTATTTCGTCTTTAATTGTTGGCATGTGTAAGTCATTATGAATAGTTTTATTTGAAATAAATTTAGGAGCATTAACAATTAGCCTCAATGTTTTATTTTGATACCGTTGAAGAATTTCTACATTGGAGTTACTGGCAGTTCCCCACAATTGTATGCCATAAGTCCACACCGGTTTAAGTATTGTTTTATATATTATTAATTTTGTTTCAATGTTTACTTCAGATTTAGGTTGAAGAATCCAATAAAGACGTTTGGTTTTAATATTAAGATGTTCTTTTTTTGCCTTAATGTGAGCCTTCCATGTAAGCCTTTTGTCAATATGAAGACCAAGATATTTCACACTGTCTCTTTTGGGAATTGTGTTGCCATTAAGGAATAATTGTGGGCAATTTCCTTTTCGTAACGTAAACACAACATGTGCAGATTTTTCAGTATTCACTTTGATATTCCATTGAGATAACCAAAGCTCAATTCGGTTTAGTTCATTTTGAATTAGATTTGATGCATTTGTTGGACAAGAGCTCGATGCTAAAATTGCAGTGTCATCGGCATAAGTTGCAAGTAGAACGTTATCTGTTAAAGGTATATCTGAAGTAAATATCGTATAGAGGGTTGGTCCCAGAACACTGCCCTGCGGAACACCTGCTTTTATATCGTATATGTTGGAAAAATCATCATTCACTTTAACGTAAAAACTTCGATCGGCTAAGTATGATCTAAGCAGTAAATAATAGGGTGTTGGTAGTAACTTTTTGAGTTTAAAGAGCAAACCAATATGCCAGACTTTGTCGAATGCCTGCTGAACATCCAAAAAGACACCAGAACAATATTCTTTCCTTTCCAAGGTATTTCTGATAAAAGCCACAATACGATGGCATTGTTCTGGAGTGCCGTGTTTATGCCTAAAACCAAATTGGTGTTCAGGAATAATATTTAATTTCTCAAGAATTGGTGACAATCTACTCATAAATATTCTTTCAAATATTTTGGAGAATGTAGCCAGCAAACTAATAGGCCTATAGGATGTAACAGCATTTTCTGGCTTATTTGGTTTATTTACCATTATTATTTGAGCGCATTTCCATTGGGATGGAAAATGACTTAGACGCAGGATAGAATTAAATATAAACGTTAAAAATATTATTGCTTTTCTGGGTAAACATTTAGCGATCCTTCCACTGATACCATCATATCCTGGTGTTTTATTGTTATTTAATTTATTAATTTCAGCTTCAACTTCATTTGGCGATACATGTTTAATCGGCCAGTCCATAGGACAAGCACATTCTAAAAAGTTGATTATATCATTATTATTGTTTCCGCTGCAAAAGTGATGTGGCTGAAAAGTATTTTGAAGATGTAATGCAAACGCTTCAGCTTTGTTTTTGTCTGTTTTGCACCAAACACCATTATCATCTTTGATGGGAATACTTCTCTTAATGGGCCGTTTTAAATATTTTGTAGCTTTCCATAGACTGAATTCATCATTTTTTGAAGTACCTAGGTTTCTTAGGAAGTAATTGAGCTGTTCTTTCTTTTGTTCAGCAAGACGTTTTTTTAAATCTTTAGATGCTCTATTAAACCGTTGTTTATCTATGGGATTTCTAGTGTATTGCCAAATTCTTCTCAGTTGTCTTTTATTTCTTATAAGGTTTCTAATTTCATTAGTTATAACCATTCTTTCCTGATAATAAAAACTTTCGTCCTCTGGTGTAGATAGAAAACCTGCTTCATGTATCAAATTGTTAAAATTTTCAACAACTTCATCTAATTCTTCCGGGGATTTAATCGTTATGTTGAGGTTTAAATTTCTTTCTATCCAAATTTTAAAAGAGTTAAAATCAGTCCTTCGGTTTACAATTTGATACTTTCTTGAGTTACTGTGCAAGAAACTATTAAAGTTCAAAAGAATTGGCGAGTGATCAGAGCTTAGTTCATCGCAAAGTTCATTCGATATATTTAAAAACTGACTTGAAATACCAGAGTAAACAAAAAAGTCCAAAAGGTCTGGAATTTTTCTTGGATCCGTGGGCCAATAAGTCGGTCTTCCGGTCGACAAAACTGAGTAGTTTTTGTTAATAATACACTTGCGCAGCTCAATACCCTTTGGGTTGGGAACCCGTGATCCCCACCATTGGTGCTTAGAATTAAAGTCGCCACCAACTATAAATCTAGGTCCTAAAAGATCAAAGAAGTTTTGAAAATCTTGGCTGCTTACTTTAAAGCGTGGAGGAAAATAAATAGAACATATTGAAATAGGTCTGAAATCGCATATTAACTTAATGCAAACTGCCTGAAGAAATGGTTGACTTATTATGTTGGTTACCTCGTACTTAATGGCTGATTTTATAAGAATCGCTGATCCGGCGTGAGCATAATCATGTGGCTGATTAGCAATTATTAAATCGTAGTTTTTTATCTTGAAAAACGTTCTACTGGTAAAATGTGTCTCTGATACTAGTAATATATCTATATAATTATTTTTAATAAAAAGTTCAACTTCATGAGCATGGTTGGAAAGCCCGTTTGCATTCCATGCTGCTATACGGAGATCTAGTTGCATAATTTTGACATAAGAAGAGTAATCATATTAAAAAGTTTGTTGGTTAGTTCAATTTGATTTTGAAGCAATATTTCAATATTTTTAAAAGAATTGTTATTTGTATCTTGTTGATTTTGTTGTTGTTTTAGGACATTCGCATATGAATTTGGATTATATTGAGTATTGTTATCATTTAATGGTGTAAATGTGCTATTATCGGGTAAAAAGTTTACATTCCGAGTTCCTTTAGAATTATTGCTGTTTTGTAGTTTTTTTCTTAAAGCTTGCCGGTATACTGCACAACCTTTATAGCTAGCTGGGTGATTTTGTAAACAGTTAACGCATCTGGGAGGAGTATCCTTTGGTTTCGTACATTCAATAGTAAGATGACCGAGTCCGCATTTAACACAGTTAACTTGCTTTTTACAATAGCTTTTTGTGTGGCCAAATTCTTGGCAACGGTGGCACTGAACAAGTTCATTATATTTTTTGGGTGGAACTATCGATACAATTGCGTTATTTATATGTCTGATCTCATATACACTTTTATTGTTCGAGTTTGGTTCTAAATCAATGTAAAACATAGATAGGGGTGTTTTAGTAATCCTACTCCGTACGTTGGTGACGTTTCTAACTTGATGTCCATGATTTTCGATGGCAAGTTTAATTTCTTCAGTTGATGTCGTGTGGTGTAAGTTTTTCAAAACAACTCTATACGATCTCTCCTGTCTGACTTGGTAAGTATGGAAATTAAGTTTTTTATCATTCAAGTATCTAACCAATATTCTATATGACTGAATATTGCTAACCATTACTCTGATTTGACCATCCTTAAGAGTTTTAAATTTAAATTCACTAGCTCCAATTGCCCTAGAAAAGTCTTTAGTCATTGCACTAATATTTGCCACATTTGGTATAATTATTGGTGGAGGTTTTGGTAAATTAATTTCTTTATCGTCATTATCGTTTTTACATTCCTTAACAACATCATTATCTTCATCCTCTTCATCATCACTTTCGTCACTGCTTAAAATTGCAAACTTGTTTCGACTTACATGCTTATCTGTTGTTGTAATGTTTTTAAACATTGCTGCTTGTTTCGAAGTGCTGGGTTGATTACAAATATCAATGATATTGTTATTAACTGTTTTGTTTGTATTGTTGTAATTAGTGCTTGTAATTATTTTGTTATTGTTTGGCCGTTTTGGTTTGAATATTTTCGGAGATTCTGTTAATCGTCTTTTTTGTAACTTAGATGGCTGGACAACCTGCCAGCTCACATCATAATCATCACTTTCATTATCATCATCCATTATGATGATCAATACAAATTGTTTTTTTTTTCTTTTTTTTTTTATATTACTTCTTTTATTATTCAAAAATAGATGTTTTAGTGAAACAATATAAATTGTTTTTGCAAGAAAGAATGTTTGTCTTTGCAAATTATTTTAAACACTTTTCGTAAATAACTATTTAAATAGATTAAAGAAATTCTTGTACATGCGTACTCGATCGCAGTCAATAAAGGACTGAAAAAAAAAAAAAAAAAAAAAAAAAAAAAAAATATTTAAATTATTGAATGCATTTGTTAAAAAGCAAATGTTCTCCTATTCTCTTAAGAATAATTGGCTAGGGACCACAACTTATAATTCTTTTTTATAATTTTCCATGTTCTCTTCTACCTCTGCTCGGCAGAGAACATAAGCAATCCTTTTAAATTAGATTTCATAAACCAATAAGAAAAATACATTCGTACTCCATGCAAACCTTAAACACATATGCTGTATGCACCCTCTATGTACTTTTTTGCATAAACCAGGGAACGTTTCCCCTTTTCGAAAAGTATTTGCTATTGCAGCCATAACATAAATATAGAAAAAACCAAAAAAAAAACCCCATAAAGTATGTAAAACTAATAGGATTTTAAACTCTCTCTCCCTCACTGGCCATGGCTATGGTTGTGGCTGTGGTTGTGGCTGTGAAAATGAATGAAACATTTGTGAGCGTTAAAGTATTCAAGTCCATACAGTTGTTGTTATTGTAGACATTGTCAGAATTGCTGCTGCTTGCTGCTGTTGCAGTTGTAAGTTGTATGTTGTACATGCTACGTTGACTACATGATTTCTAGTGTCTTGACTTTTGACCCCCACTTGGAATTGTGTTTGTGTTTTTTGCCTCTTGAATTATTTCAATGCAAACAAATAAGAAAGAATTGGTTCCGTGTGTGTGTGTGTAGAGGGAACAATTGTTGAACAGGTTGAGGTTCACACACACATAGAGCCCGTAATTGGATGGAGGAGGACAATTTTAAAAAAATTAAAAACATGTACCATGAACGGCTGGGAATTGGGAATTGAAATTTGTTTTGTTCAATTTAATATGAAAATGGCTTTTAAATGGAAAAAAAAAACTGAAAATGAGAGGGAATATAGGATATGAATTATGATTTGTTTAATTGAAAAGCTTTTTTTTATTAATATGATGAGATATTAGTTAGAGTAGGATGTTATTGTATTGTTACGAAAATGGAAAAATCTAGACATTGGTGTTTTGGTTTTACATCGTTTAACACTAAAATTATAAACAAAAGCTACAAAAACAAAAACAATGAACTTGTTTACAAATTATCGCACTGTGTAATATAACAACAAACACCAGCATAAATAAATGATAAACAAGTAAACAAAAATATACCAACCAACACCAGCATAAAAAAAAGGTAAACAAGTAAAGAAAGATACAACAACAAATACTACAAGAATAAAATGTAAACAAAATACACAAACAACAATAATGAATGTAAGCAACGATATTTACATTTATAGAGATCCCGAGAAGGCGAAGCCACGAACATTCGCCTTCAAGAACATTCATCAGACTGTTTACGTTGCCATATAAAAGGCAATGCAAAGCAGGCAGCTCAGTGAGTAAAAGTTTAGTCAGTCTTGTGTGAAGACGCTGTGTGTTTGAAGAGAGTAATCGTGGTTTGAAGATGTCCGTTACAGAGATCTGTCAAACAATTGCCTAGTAATAGTTATTCTTCATGCAAAGTGTGTAAACAGAGGAATAACAAGCAAAGCAAATTCAACAATACCTTTTATATATTTCTCGAACCCTCCAAACTAGTTTTATTTGACAAAAACTGTTTTTTTTTTACTTTACGCACAAATTTCTGGATTACTCAAGCATTTCTGACTCGGTTTCCAAAATTTAAATCTTGTTGGAAAGGGGAGAGATTGACCTTTAAAACGTTATACATATATCTATTATTTGACTTAATATGTTATGAGATTTGATTAGGTAAACTTGGAAAATATGAATTTTTTTCATATTTTTTCAAGTTTGTCCATTCATAGTGGCAAACTTTAATAAAAAAATATGAAATAAGTGATGACATTCTGAAAGTGAATTATCTTGTGAAGAGATTAAATTTAAATTTTGGAAATCGGGTCAGAAATGTTTGGGTAATCCAGAAATTTGTGCGTAAAGTAAAAAAAAAACAGTTTTTGTCAAATAAAAAAAGGTGGAGGGTTCGAGAAATATAAAAAAAATATTTTTGAGATCTACTCAACAAAACTCACAATCTATACTACACAGAGCGCCATAAGTGAGTCAACACCCACTATAATTTTAAATTTTCTATTATAAAAAATATACTTGTAGCACAACAATAATTTTTGCGATTTTTTTGTTTTAACATTTTATAAGTAATAAATAAACGTTTTTAATTTATGGAATTTTATTCGACTATTCTCATTTACTTTTCTCGCTATCCTAAGAAAATGAATTATTTCAGCGGTGTTTACTCACTTTTGACGCTCACTGTATGTCATTAGCCGGGTGTATTTAATTTTATTTTATTTTGTCGCATAGTGTAATCTATGCATCCAGATGTGATTCAATTGCCCATGGTACTGTTTACTGAAATTGCATTTTAACAAGGATAATGTATTGTTTTGTGCTATTTTAGGTACTCCTCTAAAAGAAAATTTTTCATTTCATATTTTTCTAAATATTTTACAAAGCTTCTGTGCATTATTTTTATTAAACCCACACACCCAATCAATTTTATCAAATCTTTGCCACACCATGGCCATGAATGGCCTGGCCTGATCTGGCCTGGTGGAAATGAAATTAAAATCTATAAAATAATCAAATCATCGGATACCATTTGTAAGCAATTAAGCTGAGTTTCCATACATTTTTCATACGTCCTCTACTGCATCAGCCCCCTTATGCAGCATTCGAATGATGGTTTAACACAGTGCAGACCAACAAAATAAATTTCAAGCATTCATTCGATTTTATTTACAGCAATCGGAATAAAGAAATTCGATTTTGAAATATTTTTGTTATCCATTCAGGGAGTAAAGGTGGAGGAGAATTTGTTCGTATGGAAATGTTGTAAAATTTGTTGTTGATTGTAAAGAAAATCAAAAAATAAAAACATAATGATGAGTTTATGGGCCATAAACTAAAACAAAATCTCATATGAGTTTTGATTTTTATTATTTGATTATTTCATTACAAGTATAAAGAAAAAATTAAAGAATTTATGAAAGAAAAATAATGCATTTGGAAAATGTTTTCAATGCCTTTTTAATATTTTAAGCAATGTTTTCCGTTTCATAAAGTTTACAAGCATATTCCCTGCTAATATACAACGTTTCAATAATGGACGGGAGGATAAAAATTTTCGGAACACAGATACGAGTTATTTTTGAGCCCCCTTATAGAGAATAGTACAGCATTTGCAATTATGAAGTCAATTGTAATCTGAATTGTAATCTCTTAAAAAGAGCACCAAATATGAGAGGAAGTCTAAGAGAGAAATACTCAAGATTAACCAACAAATGACGAAGAGTCACGCATTGCGAGAGTCCTCAAAAAATGTCAGGATTGTTCAGCGAATTTGACGAAACCACACTGATTGCGAATAGCAAATCATGGCTATAGCCTCAAATCGCTGATTATCCAATGTGGCATGAGCTGTGTGACACGTAGGGTCGTCCTATAGAAACCACAAGACTTTGTTGTCCATATCACCCAATTGATGCCAACAGATGTTGGTAGTCATGGACCTGTAGTGCCCGCCATTGACAGTGAAGGCCTAACCAAAACCGTTCCCAAAGAAATATGAAAAGATTGTGCCGCAGATCCAAAATCTGTAACAAACAGTGACTTTCTCAAAAATGCTTTGTTCGCTCATGGATCTCATGTGGATTGCTATCACCCCACATTCGACAATTTTGTTTGTTTACGTAGCCATTCTTCCCGAAATGATCCTCTTCGTTGAAGATTATTTTCCTATGAATATTAGCGTCAGTTGTCAACTGCTTCAAAGTCCATTCAGTGAACATATTTAGTTGTCTATGGTCACTTACCTTTAGTTTGGGGGCTAGTGACCTGCAACTAGCCAAAATGCAAAATTCATTAAGTTGTGGTCGGCGAAAAGTCTACTTTTTGTGAGCGATAAGATACCGATTGCCTCGAATACTCCTGCACACTTTCACGGACAGAGGCCGTGCTTTTGGCATATTTTACGTTTCGTTAACGTACGTATTTTAAGCGATCGTTTACTGAATCAGTGGACTCTAGTTTATCCACTACACAGCGAATAAGTCCCCTCGGTACAACGATAATGGCAATCGTAAAATGGGCAACGCCTGCGGTATGTTGCCTGTACGGAACATCCAATTTGATGAAACAATTTTATTTGCGATTTGGCCAAAACAGATTAAATTAATGACATTTTATTTGACAGATGTGGCTTGAACAAAATAGCTGTAATGAACTGTCAAGGTTCGAAAGCCTCTGTTTGGACACGATATAAGCAATCAGCTTCGTTGACTCTGGAATGTATTCTAATGCTTTATGACCTTCTGAAGCATAAAGCTTTTGAACTAACGGCTCGCTTTCTGCCGTAACCAAAACCAAACTGCTTCAGCCCACATAATTCCCTGAGTTTCAGTCTTACGTTCGCAGGAATGCATTCGGCAATAGCATTCATTATTTTGTTAAAGCTTTGGGTTTTGTCAGAATGGTGTAGTGCACTTTGCATCAAAAAGAGTGTCAAAGGTGAGGTTTCACGTTCTAAGTGCACATGCAGGATATGGTACGTTAAACAAAATCTCTCTCAAATCTCTTCCCCTTATTTAGCCGTTTACTTGAGATGTAAGAGTCCAGAATCGCGTCCAAGTATTTGATTTCAATCGCTATTTCCTTATGCCTCCTAACTTTGGTTAGCTGCAAGCCGGAAATTCGTTTAAATTCGAAGGATTTCTGTCTGTCGTACAGGAGACACATTAACGACGTTATTTTACATGGTGTGGGGCGCTTATACAGTCGACTTAGACGGCTCGTAATTTTCATATGTGTTTACATATTCAAATCGGTTTAGAACTCTCTCTCTCTTTCTCTCTCTCTGTTTCTGTAGAGTGTTATTAAATATTTGTGAAAATATTTTTTTCATTTTATTCATTCGCATATTCACGATTCCATTTCTCATTTATTTATTCAAATATTTGTAATGCTGTTTATAATTTTTTTCCAAAAATCCATTGGAGTGTATTTAATTGGAATTTATTTAAATTTCTTCTCAACCACCAATACACTCTAAACACTCATACATATTCGTATGCATTGTATATACACTTATACACGGTCACTGTGTGTAGATGTTATCATATTGAAATGGTTTGAAACTATGAGTCTCTATTGATTTATTGAAACAGTTTTGATTATCCCACACAGTATATTACAAAATAATTTTTTTGTTGTTGCTTTTTCTTTTTATCACGAGAATAAATGCAAAATAATTAAAATATTTTGCGGTTATTTTCTTATGCAACACATTTTAATGTGGTTGTTGTTATTGGGTGTTGTAATTGCTTAAAGGTGAATATTTTGTTGAAATAAAAATGTGGAATAAATTTGTTTTTTTTTATAAAACTGCGGTGACCCTCACTGATTGTTAATGTTTGTGTATGTGCTTGTGACTGGAAATATATTGTTACGAAAATGAAAAATCCAGATACTGGTGTTTTGATTTTACATCGTTTAACATCAAAATTATCAACAAAAGCTACAAAAATAAAACAATGCAATAAACAAACGTGTTTACAAATTATCGTACTACTTAATCTAACAACAAACGCCAGCATAAAACAATTGTAAACAATTAAACAAAAATACAACAACAAACACCAGCATAAAAATATGGTAAACAAAAATATAACAACAACACTATAAATGTAAACAACGATTTCGAGAAGGCTATGCCATGAACGTTCGTCTTCAAGAACATTCATTGGACTGTTTACCCTGCCATATGAAAGGCTAGGCAATGCAGGCGACTAAGTTAGTGAAGTTCAGTCGATCCTGTGTGAAGACGCGGTGCGTTTGAATAGAGTAATCTTGGTTTGAAGATCTCCGTTACAAAGATCAGTCGAAAATGTTTATAATTGTTATTGTTTATGCAAAGGGTGTAAACAGAGGCACAACAAACAAAGCAAATGTTGTTTTTTACATCAAGTTCTGAACAATGGCACACATAATTGTGCGAATTCTAATTAAAACTAAACACAAATTTAATTTTATTTTATTTGCAAACGACGAGCTCATATTTTAAACGTTTTTGAAAGATAAAAACGTAACAATGCTTTGTGCGTCTTAAATGTAGCGAACTGTGCTCTCGTCTTTGCTATGGAACACAAACGTTGAAATTATATCGGGTCCGCCATCTAACGTTTTTTTTTCAACTAGTGCTTATTTCGTGAATGGTAACACTTAGCTCATGTCTGATTTGACAGATAATTAGTTTTATCCTTCCGCTGAACGAATATGGTTGTGTATTCGCGTTTTCGCTTTGCTAAGTGGGCCTGCGATCGACTTACAGAAGATGCCGATTTTAGCAAAAAAAAAATCATCTTTTCAGATGGAGCTCATTTTGATCTTGGCGGGTATGTAAACAAGCAAAATTGTCGCATTTGGGGCACAGAAAACCCATACATTGAAAAGCCGACGCACCCAAAACGAGTCACTGTTTGGTGAGGATTTTGGTACAGAGGCATAATTGGGCCATTTTTCTTCGAAAATGAACAAGGAGTGGCCGTTACAGTCAATGGCGATCGTTATCGGGCCATATTGAACGAATTTTTGTTCACAAAAATTGAAGAGGAGGATATTGGCAACATTTGGCTTCAACCGGAAGGATTGTACTTTCAAATAAAAAAAGGTATTTGAGAAAATATTCAGTAATTTTTTTTAAAGCGTTTTCAAAAAAAAAGTTATTTGGCTGACCCTTTATTAAAGGAAGAACATGCTATATGGCTAAGGCCTATGCAGATGACGTGTTAAATCACTTTTAGATTTTCTGGTATTGCTATCGAAATGGTGCAATTGCCTGAGAGTAAACAACATCAAAATATGGTTAATAAAAGGAGGTACAGAGTTCCTAAATTTCCTACCCCTAGTATCAACGGGGTAGCTTCCATCCTATCCAATTGAGCTAAACATCTTGGGAGTATATTAAACAGCAAACTTCACTCGAACTTGAATAAACAAACCAGAACCCCCAAGGCGTCTGCTGCTATTTATTATTACAAGTGAACTATAGGCCAGAACTGAGGTATTAACCCTAAAAATTTAATCAAATAAAGTCTATTCTACGGGGTCGCTGTTTGGTGGTTGTCTTTAGAGAACTAGTGTATTTAGAACTACATCATCCAGGGCATTGTATATCATCCTTAACTTGCTACCACCAGACATATTGGCAAAACAATTGGCTGCAAACTCGGCAATAGCACTGAGCGCAATAAGAGCAAGGAAGTAAAGAAGCTGTAGTCATGTCAAAATCTAGGGTATGTTTGATCTGAATGTACCGATAGACTACACAATACCTAAATCTGCTTGCGATGCTTGTTTTGCGACGAAGATACCGAACAGATCCTTTAATGATAATGGTTTACACCTCCCAGGAAATGCCATTCAGGTTTTCACTGATAAATCCAGATCGCGGGACAAAGATATGGAATTATTTCGGAACAACGAAATTTTAGATCGTCCCTTGTACTACCAGATTATTGTAGTAATTTTCGGGTTGAAATAATGGTTATTAAAATTGCCGCCGTGTGAATACGGTATCAGAGTATGTATATCGTACGGTGGTATACGCGTATTTAACGACAGTAAAGCGGCCATTAAATTCATAGAGAGAGTGTGTACACTACATCTCAGATTGTTCAGGAATGCCGGGTGTCTCTGTAGGAAATTGAGAGATATTTGACGGTTACCCTCTTTTGAGTTCCTGGACACGGGGACATCGAAAAAATCAAATAGGCTGACGGACTTACCGAACGTGGCACCATAGGAAATTCAATTGAAATCCTACATAAGATAAGCGTCCCTCTACAAAGAGGCAAACAAACGGTCATAAAAAAACTCCATTCAATGGCAAAGGTAAAATGGGTTAATGAACCCACTTGTAGACTTACCAGACAGATCTAGCCCGACATGGATATATGCAGAACAGAGGTTTGAACATCTTCTCTGTCATTGTGCGGCGCTTGTGAACCTGAGAAATAGAATTGTTGGACATCCAGAATTTAGTGACAAAACGCACCCGAGATTTATAAGAATATTGCTGCCTGTACTTCTACCATATATAACATATTTATTCAATAGCATTGTTACTACTAGTACTTTTCCATTACGGTGGAAATGTGCGAAAATATTGCCAATACCGAAGAATGATATTCAATTCAGACCAATTGCTATTCTGTGCTACCTATCCAAGGTCCTGGAGAGAATTCTTAACTCTCATATGGCATCATATATTGAAACTAATAAGTTGTTAACTGAGAAACAATCAGGTTTTCGCAAGAACCATAGCTGTGTTTCTGCGCTTTTGAATGTATCTGAAAATATACGACATGAACTGGAGGAAGGTAAGCTTAATTTCTTGGTCCTACTTGATCATTCAAAAGCCTTCGACACGGTTGATCACGGCATGCTTCCTATGAAGCTTGTGCACTTTTTTAACTTCTCTGGAGCATCGACACGGGTTTTATCATCATATCTTTCAAATCTTTCACAATTTGTTCATTCGATAAATGCCCAGTCTTCTGCCCTGAATTTATCTAGAGGCGTGCCTCAAGGTTCAATTCTTGGACCACTTCTTTTTGCAATGTATATCAACCTTTTGCCAAGCCAACTTCAGCACTGCAAAATTCATATGTACGCAGATGGTGTACAGTTACATTTGAGTAGTCCTGTGTTATCTATTAGTGAGAATGTAAACAGACTCAATGATGACTTGGATCGAATATATCATTGGGCCAAGGCAAATGGCCTTTGTTTAAACCCTCATAAGTCTAAGTGCATGGTTATTCGTAGGAGGATGCTTGATTCCAATATCATCTTGATATTTTGATGAACGGGGAGAAGATCAATATTGTGGATGCAGCCAAAAACCTTGGGTTGACTTTTAATAACAATCTTACATGGACAAATCATGTTAACACACTCGTAGGTCAAACTTATATGAAGTTGAGGTGCCTTTGGTCGACACAATACTTTACGCCTTTGAATATAAGACGGTTGATTGCAAAATGTTATCTTCTTCCTGGTCTAATGTACGGTCGTGAACTTTTTGCAAGTTGCGATTCCGTTAGCAAGGGGAAGCTCAACGTTTTATTCAATAATATTGTGAGATATGTCTTTGGTTTAAGGTGATATGACCATGTGTCCCGTTTTTCCTTGGGGCTTTATGGTGTATCGTTTAACAATCTTTTGAGCATCCGTGTATTATTACTTCTGCATAAGATCATTTATTCAGAATCTCCAGGATATCTTAGCGATAAAATAAGATTTGCTAGATCACTTAGAGGTAAAAGGATCATCCCCTACATCGTTACCTTGTATCTGAATGACATTTTTTTATTCATGCTGCACGGCTTTGGAATTGTCTTCCACATTCTCAGCAACTTAATAGCAACGCAACTAGTTTTAGGAAATTTTTATTTAATTTTTTTGCACCGTAGTAGATTACTTTTTTTTTTTTATAAATTATACATGATTTATTACTATTGTTATTATTATTATTTTTTTTCTCTTTTACTTTTACTTTATCCATTAGAAAAGTTTGATCTCCAAATGTTTGTTTAACACTTCTTTCTTGTACTTTAAATATAAGATTAAATCTTGTTGTACATGAATTGAATAAACAAATAAATAAATAAAAAATAAATAAAAATAAATAAAACGTGTCTAGTCACTTGAGAAAAATCCGTATCTTCACTAGACTCATGGGATGTAAGATGTCAACCAAGAGCTATAATTATAGGGTAGAATAGGTAATATCGCTGCTAAAACGGGGCCTTACATGATCCAAGTTAGCTGTGCCCGGTGAGGCGACTACGATTTACCATTATATTAGACAATTTGTTCATCAAGGACGCTACCCTGAACCATTTTAAAATTTCTTTCCTATAAAAACTAAGACTTGGTAACCTAAATGCTGGAATTTGGTCCTTTGTGAAGGAACATAACACTTCCGCCTTTAATGTAATATAGTCCAAGCTTTTTAATGTTAGCAACAGGCATTATGTCCCCATATTTTTTTTTACTTCTATTTTATAATAAATTTTTATTTTTTTTTTGTTTGAAAATCAATTAAAATTTGTTTTGAAAACTTTTCCAATTTGATTGTTCAACGTTTCTTTTTTTTTTATAAGTTATCGGTGCGTGTACTTAACGCAGATTACCAGCAAATATTAATCATACGCCTGCTGTCACTTGCAGTTACACTGTAAAGCCCATAAGTGTGTATAAAGCGGTGATGGCCTCTATTAAAATTTTCCATTAAAAATTTTTATTGTTTTTTTTTTTTTGTAAATTTTGAGGGCTTCTCTTAACAAATTGTCTCTCATATTTCGTTAACGAATTCATTTTTAATCATTTTCATTTAAACTTTGTAGACAATTTCATTAATTTTTTCGTTAACTTTCATTCTTCATTCTTTCATGAGTGGCTGTTGTTGTTGATGTTGTTGTTTTTATCAAACATCCGTTTCCCCACCTTTCACAAAACCGTTTATAAATTGTTGGCTCTATTTTTCTCCTCCGCCCATGCCGGTTTTGAACTTTTCAACTCTCCTTCAGGGATAAAAAACAAAATTCCGTATGACAAATAGTCTTCTGTTAGAAAATAAACAGGAGAGCATTGTTTCCTTTCTTGTGCCTTTTTTTATTTCCTTTTTAACTTTTAATATAAATTATGGAATATTTTTTAAACGAAGAAAAAGAAAAAAAAAAAGAAAAGATCTTGAATGTCTTATTCAGGAGTTGAAAGAGGATGAGCTTCACCTACCGTGCCAGGCCATACGTTTACGAATTTTTATTTTCCGATTTAGCCAAGCAATCATGTGTAAAACGTTTGTTTTTTTTCGAAATTTTTTATGCGCTTCACTGCTCTTTTTCATTTATAAACGTTTTTGATTTTCCTTTAAAAAATTACAAAAAAAAGGAGAAGTTCAGTATCATATTGTGAAAGAAAGGTAGGGAATAGCAATGAATGCTCGTGTTTAATTCCTCTTTTATTCCTTTTTTATTGATGAAATTATTATGGAGGAATTGTTATGTTAACCACAAATAATCTTTAATGTCATAATGATTAGGAAACGATTTTAATCACTTGCACTTGATTTCTGTTTTATGATTTCTATCAAGAGGTATTAAGGTTAAGTTAAAGCCTATAGGATGGGATTTAATGTCAAGCTATTGATGGTATAGTTACGCTTCTTCTGGACATGGCTTGTACCTTTAAAAATTTATTTGACTCTTCAGATGTGGTAATATTTCACTTGAGATCCAAGAGCATTCAATACATCTCGAAAAAATCACTGTTTGTTTTAGATTTTAAGCTGGCAAGGTCACCCGTCCATATTTCTTAGAAAACAACGTTAGCTAGGGGATTACTGTCAACGATAGGCACTATAGGTCGATGATTACAAATTTTTCTGGGGCCTGAATCGAATGAATTGGACACCATTTACATGTGGTTTCAACAGAACAGTGCATCGTACCACATAACTCATACCACATTGAATATTCTACACGAGAGATTTAAGGGCACGGTCATCTCATATGCAGATGATGTAAACTGGCCACCGAGATCTTCATACTTGATACCCTTCGGCCTTTTCCATATGGTGTTTTCCTAAGCCGCAGTCGTAAGTCGTATATGTATGTGAATAAGGCACAAACGACAAAGATCCTCAAATCCAACATAGCCCACGCGCCATCAAGTCAAATTCAGCCTAATTTGTGCGCCAAAGTTATGGAATATCGTAATTTCCGAATGCAAGCAGTAAAGGCCATTTGAATGATGTTACATTCAACACATAATGGCATCAATAGATCTATCAAACGTATAAAAAAAGGCGAGCATATCCCACATACACTTTGTTTTATTGAAATTTAAAGATAGGAATCGCTTAATGAAAGACTCGATAGATACAACGGACTTTCTACAACTTACTACACTTAATGACTTATTTACTTTATTTGTCAATACAATCCTTTAGTCAGAATTAAAACCTAGCGGCGGGACTACAGTATTAACTACGAACGCCAGATTTTTGAATAGATTTCAGGGCAGTTTTATTTTACACTTACAGTTTTTTCCGTTTTCCGTTTTTCTCATTTAATAGTAAATAGTCACAAAGCCTCTTCTTAATGCTTCTGTGCATTGTTTCAATTCCATTTGTCGTCGTTTTTGTTCGAGATTTCTAAGCTGGGGTATGAACCACACTGCCTGGAACCAAAAGAAAAACATTCAATAAGAAAAGATGGAAATAATTAATGACAGGTAGTGTGTTGGCTTATTAGACGTAAAACCCGGGTTCGTATCCCAGGTCAGGCATTAAATATGAAAAAAAAATATTTCTACGGAGATCTCTTCTCAGCAGATTTTTAGCAGAAGTTCTGAGAGTAAATAAACCTGCCATGAAAAAGTTTCTCAAAAAATCTGTCGTTCGGAGTCGACATTAAATTGTAGGCCCCGCCACTCACGTATAAAATTAACGCACACAACTTGAGTGGTGTGAGAAGTTAGGTCGTAATCCTGACTGAAGGATTGTAATGACCAATTATGTATGTATGTATGTAAATGTAATGAAAGGAACTAGAATGCATAAGCTCTGTTGCCTACTATTATATTCTAATTCAGAATTTAATTTTTTTCCGTAATTTAAAACAATTTTAACACTACCTAGTCACTCCTTTAATTTAACCAACTTTGGCTTATTATTTCTCTGTGTACCTCTTTTTAAATAACCAGAGAAAAAATATTAAATTCATCATAAAACAAAGAGAAAAAAAACTTTATTTTTTCTACTTAAAATACTACTGACTCCATAATTTAATTATAATTAAGTAGCTTTGCAGGGCTCTTTTTTTGTTTTTTTGTTTGCTCTGCATAGTTCTCTTGTTCTTTATTAAATAAAAATCTATTTAAAAATACACACACACACTCAAAACACTAACCAAGCACATACATACGCACATGCTATCATAAAAACAAACTCATATATATATAGAGGGGGAGAGAGAGAGAGAAAAACCATTCATAATTATTAAAACAGAAGAACACTATCCAGCACACACAACACACGCAGCACAGTCAGTAATATTTCAACTTACCAACTAACCAGAGAACCAACACATTAACAGTGGCTACAGCTTAACAACTAAAACTTTTACCACCACCATCACTACCATAGCATTATTATCGTTGCCTTTAACCACCATCACCACCACACTTGTCCAGGGCCACCATCATAATCATTGTCATTATTGTTGTAGTTGGCAGTGGTGGTGGTGAATGATATTGTGGCATCGTTTCTATTGTATTTTTGTTAACGTTAATGTTGTAATGTAACTGTGTACGAGTGTGAGTATGAGTGCGTTCACAACTTTAGTTAATGTTTTGTTGTGTTTGGTCTTCTAACATTTCTACTGTTGCTGTTGCAGTTGTAGTTGTGGTAGTAGTAGTAGTGATAACCGCCATTGTTATATTTAAATGGTGTGTGAATTGTAAAGTATTTTAATATCGCCCAGTTTAATAACAATGGAATACAGTTTGAAAAGTAAATGCACACAGGCAGAGACACTGGGTAAAAGAGTGAAAATAAAAAAAAAAACCAACAACAACAATCTCATTATAAAAGGAGAAAGTTTGTAATTTCTTTCTATTTCTCTTTGATGTTCTGTTTTTTTTTTTCTCTCTTATTTTTTTCCACTCACTTTTTCTCTCATTCCCCAGCATTATAAAGAAAAAGAAAATATATATAATGTCAGCTGAATATACAAAAAAAAAAAAGAGGAAATCAATTTTCTTTAATACCAGGAAAGACCAACTTTAAATAAAGCAATAGAAATTGTTGTCGTTGTTGCTGTTGTTGTTGTCCTCTTTAATTGTTGCGTTTTCTTTTTCCATTCATTCATTCAATAAAGATTGAAAGATAATCGTTGCAAAAGTTTTGCGTTGTTGTGGTAAAATATTTATGCCAACTTGGTCTTTAGATGACTGATAAGTTTCAGAAGACAAGGTCAAGGGCCAATATCATCATGAAAGCAATTTATAATAACGTTAAAGACACATAAAGGATCTGATGAAAGATAAGATTTATTATGATGGACATCAATCAATGTGAGAATGAAAGACAGGAAAACAAAATCAATGTACAGTGTGATAGAATGCTGAAAAAAAGATTGTAAAGAAATTTAAATGCAAAGCTTTGTTGGCATGAAATGTAATATAATTTCTTCATAAGGCCTGGTAATGTAAGGTGATTGTTTAAAAATCTAAGTAATCCAGCTTCGTTTGCGGTAGAAGACGAAAACAAATGTTTATCATGGCTTTCAAATTGAAGGAACTTGAAACACTATCAATTGTTTAAAAAAAACCAAGGGACTTCATTCGCTTTCATAGAATGCATCTAAGTGCTCCTGATTTGCCAGGAAGGATGACATGAATAACAAAAATCAAAACACTATCAAACAGTGCCACCTCTTGAGAAACTCTAGGACCCATTAAGCAAGGCTCCTCACCAATATATCCATTATAATAAGTCAAAACATTCTTACAGGGAATATTTTTCTAGACAATGAAATATGGCAACTCTGTCATTCTAGAACTTGTTGCGACACAATGGAATTTCAATAGAGTTTCAATGGAATTGAAACTAGTCAAGGATATATTAAGAATAGGTTTGTGACTATTTATCATTAAATTAAAGCAAATTTTAGCAACACTTTCGTTGTCAATTGTCGGCAGAGCTTGCCCGCATCAAAAACTTGCTACATTATTTTCCATACGACTAACAAGGTCGAGTCAGTGTTGCCCGTTAATGCCAAACAATGTCATATGAAAATCGGTGGCCATTCGCACAAGGCTGTAGATATGAAGTGAAAGTTTACTCTCGAACAGTTCTAACGTAGTTGCACCATAGAGAAGCACAGTTCAGATAAGCAAACATCAATTTTTGTGTACGATAGAGGCCTATTAGACGTGAGTTCATGCTTCTAAGCCCAGACCAGGCGTCGCGAACAAAACAAAATATGGAAAAATATTTGTTCAGCGACTTCATCTCAGCAGCCTTCTGGCAGAAATTGTGAGAGTAAATGAAATTGTTGTTAAAAGTTTCTCAGAAATCTGTCGTTTAGATTCGATTTTATACTGTAGGTCCCACCACTCTTGGGGTGGTGTGTGAAGCTAGGTTGTAATCCTGGCTAAAGGGTTGACCAATTAAGTATGATAGTATGCTTGTTTCAACTGAAACAAACTTTAGTTAAGTTGTATCAGGAACCATAAGTTGGACTAGAAGTGAATAAAAATTTCCAAGATATTGTCCTTTAAAAAGTTTTCAACTGGTCTTGTAGTATATGAGACGAGGTTGGTGTCATGACTTTGACTCGACTGTTTAGATTTCACGCGATTTTTGAGCTTCACCGCCAGTAATGATTCTAAATTTATGGCGTATAAACAGCATTCCAGGCAAGGTCTTAAAATATCAGTAAATTTCGCTTCTTTTGGATGTATTCTACTGCTTAAAAACGGCTTGAAATTACTGTTGAGTTGATTTTTAATATTATTACGTATTTTACCTTTTAAAAACGTTTTAAATATGTGCTCGTAGATTGCAAATAAAATAAAAATAAATTTGTATTTTGTTTTAAATCAAATTCTTTATTATTCGCGCAATTCTGTGTGCCACTGTTCACAACTTGATGTATACAAAAAACAATTGTTTTTTTTTTGTTATTCCTCTGTTTATACCCTTTGCATAAACAATAACAATTACTAGACAAATATTCGACTGATCTTTGTAACGGAGATCTTCAAACCACGATTACTCTCTTCAAACGCACAGCATCTACAAACAAGACTGACTGAACTTCACTCACTCAGTCACCTGCTTTGCGTTGCCTTTTATATGGCAAACTGAACAATCTGATGAATGTTCTTGAAAGCGAATGTTCGTGACTTCGCCTTCACGAAATCTCTCTAAATGTAAACATCGTTGTTTACATTTATTATTGCAGTGTTGTTGGTGTATTTTTTGTTTACTTGTTTACCTTTTTTTAATGCTGGTGTTTGTTGTTATATCAAGCACTACGATAATTTGTAAACAGGTTTGTTTACTTGCATTGTTTGGTTTCTGTAGCTTTTGTTTATAATTTTAATGTTAAGCGATGTAAAAGCAATACACCAATGTCTTGATTTTTTCGTTTTCGTAACAATATTTTTTAAATTCTTCATAAGTATAATTTTTGGATGGCCTGATATGTCTTTACCTTAAGTGTTATCTTACTCAGATTGAAGCCTTTGGAACATATTCAATATAAGCTTCGGCAAGTAATCGTTGTACTTCAACTGCACTTTTTCCTAAATTGGAGATTTAAACAACACTACAGTAAAGTTCTCTTTTTCCTAAGCAAAAACAATATTATTTTGACAATTTCTTTCAACAACTAAGTGAGGATAAACACGACAGATGTGTACTCTCAAAAACGCTGTACAAATTATTTGGATACCAGTCATGTGTAAAAGATACGCCATATGTTGTAAAATTTCCAATTTTAAGTTAAGACACCCAATATGATATCGTATATGGGATTGCAATCATTAAGAAAATAAGGAAAAAACAAAAATCAAGCTCCGTTTGTAAAGGTCAGAATGGAAAAAAGATGTGAAATTATTTTAAAGTGTTAACAAAATCGTTCTTCGTATTGCAAATATTCAATACATGAGTGGCTAAAGGATCCTTTCAACCATTGCGTTTTGATAACGATATTTACCCTTATCCTTTGCAATCATGTGTTAAGTTTCTTTGCACAAATTTATATGAGTATTCTGTAGTTTTTATTAAAAAGACAAAAAAAAAGGGAAAAAAAGATTGTGTAGAAAACCCAAAATATTTTTGCTGAAACAGCACTTTCTTTCTTTTGTGAGCCATATATGATAGGAATAGAAAACTTATCAAAATCGTGGAGGCATAGTGGGTATCTCAATAAAATCAAAGTAGATCACATTGACAACTTATAATCATACGAACAAAAGAAATATTTGAAATTGAGTATAAAAATCTATTGTGTGGTTTTTTTCTTTTATGCGGATGTATAGATGGATGGTTTAAAATTTTGATAGAATGTTGAAAATAATTGGTTTAAGGATGTGTTTGCAATACTAAAAGAAACTATTTTAAGCAGTATTGATATACATTTTAAATAAGTGTTTATTGGGATTGGGGAACTGTAAGACGTAAATGGTATTGTTACGAAAATGAAAACTTAAGATACTGGTGTTTTGCTTTTACATCGCTTAACATTAAAATTCTAAACAAAAGCTACAAAAACAAAACAATGCAGTAAACTAACCTGTTTACAAATTATCGTACTGCTTAATATAACAACAAACACCAGTATAAAGAAAAATGGTAAACACGTAAACAAAAATGCACCAACAACACTACCATAATAAATGTCAACAACGATGTTTACATTTACAGTGATTTCGAGAAGGCGAAGTCATGAACATTCGTCTTTAAGAACATTCATCAGACTGTTTACTTTGCCATATAAAAGGCAAGGCAAAGCAGACGAGTCAGTCAATAAAGTTCAGTCAGTCTTGTGTGAAGACGCGGTGTGTTTGAAGAGAGTAATCGTGGTTTGAAGATCTCCGTTACAAAGATCTGTCGAACAATTGTCTAGTAATTATTATTGTTTATGCAAAGTGTGTAAACAGAGGATAAAAACAAAGCAATTGTTGTTGTTTACATAAAGTTGTATACAGTGGCACACAGAATTGTGCGAATAATAAAGAATTTTATTTAAAACAGATTTATTTTTATTTTATTTGCAATCTATGAGCTCAAATTTTAAACGTTTTTAAAATGTAACAACGTAACAATATTTTAGGTGGGTTTACCTACATTTACTTAAAGTTGGATAGTTGGACGACAACTGCTATGTAGGACCTAGAACAACTCAAATATCTGGTGTTTTGGCAAAGCTTGGTAATATTGGACACGTTTTTAGTTCTTTTATGATGCAGTCTATATTTTCGAATCACAATCATTCTGTAACTTCTTACGTTTTTCATTTTGGGGGTATAGAAGACACTTTCTATATGTATGTATATTTGACATCTTTTTTCTACCAAGAAAACCGTTAACTAAACTAGTATTTGTCTATTCTCAGTTAGACGGCAGCTATTCTATCACGCAAAGCCGAATACTTTTACCATCTTACTCTTGATTTTTACTTGGAATTCAGAAAAGTATAGTCGTCGTAGTCTAGTAGGTAGTGCGTTGGCTTATTAGACGTAAGGCTACGGTTCAAACCCCAGGTCAGACATCAAAACAAAATGTAAAAAAATATTTCTTCGCCGACTTCCTCTCAGCAGATTTCTGCCAAAAGCACTGAGAGTAAATAAAATAGCCATGAAAAGTGTCTCAAAAAATCTGTCTTTCGGAGTCAATTTTAAGCTATAAGTTCTGCCACTCATGTTTAAAATTTACACACAAAGCATAAATGCTGTGATAAATTAGGTTGTAATCCTAACTAAACGGTTGTAATAACCAATTATGTATGTATGTAGCAATTCAATGGTGAATCTGATTCACATAAAAGCGAGGAATTAGATGTAATGATTTTAAAACGAAATACTGGTCGTCTCAATTGAAGTTTCGGAAAGTTTTTTACAAAAAAGAAAATCTCGATGCCATGTGAATTTTACTCTTAGCTGGTCAGCCGACTCACCGAATGTTGTTTATAATAAAAGAGAGCAAAGATTCAATCACTATGATAGTATTCATAAGGATAACATCGCTAGTCTATCACGCAAAGCCAAAGACTTTTTGCACCCATTTCAAGCTGTTGGAAGATTAGCAGTAGGGTACCCTTACTTATTCGGATATTCGTAAACTTGAACGAAGGTATCAGTCCAAATTCATATCCCTTTTTGTTCTCTAATTAAAAGCAAATGACATCATTATTCTTAATTTCTGAGGTCTCATGAGGTCCACTTAGACGTAAGACCACGGCTCAAAATGAAAACATGAAAAAATATTTCTCCGGCGACTTCCTGTCAGTAGATTTCTGCTAAAAAATCTGAGAGTAACATAGAATTTCCATGAAAAAGTTGCTCAAAAATATGTCGTTCGGAATCGACTTTAAACTGTGGGACCCACCACTCATGTATAAAATTAACACACACAACATAAGTAGGTTCGTAATCCTGACTGAAGAGTGGTATGTATGTAAGTATGAGGGCCAATACAAATCTAACTGCTGGTCATCTTTTTGACTCAGGCATGTTCCTTTTATTACGCTAATCTGTGCGGTAATTTTTACAGTAAAGATATGGATATTTTCCTGTGTTTTGGAAGGACTCGTATATTATACCGCTTATTAAATCTGGCAATAAGTCTGATGTTACAAATTATAGGGGCATTGCAAAACTGAGTGCTATTCCAAAAATGTTCGAGAAACTGATTGCCGATTTTTTGGTCCATCATACTTCGCCGTTATTATCACCTCATCAACATGGTTTCCGAAAGGGCTACTCAACAACGACTAATGTGCTTCAGTTAACATCCATGGTAAATGCGGCCTTTTCTCAACAGAAGCAAACTGATGTAATTTTTATGGATTTTAGCAAAGCGTTCGATAAAGTGAATCACAAACTGCATACTGTTAACTAAATTGGATTTAATGGGTGTAAATCATAGGAGTTTAAGATGGCTAGAGTCGTATTAGACTGGTAGAAAGCAGACTGTATTCGTGAACAATAGCTTATCTAAGTATATTTATGTGAGATCTGGTGTTCCTCAGGGCAGCCATCTTGGTCCACTTCTTTTTTCGCTGTTTATAAACGATCTTCCCAACATAATTAATTTTGCCAATATCTTGATGTATGCTGACGATGTAAAAGTTTTTCTCTTTTTTAATAATTTCATCGAGCATATGTATCTTCAAAATGATCTCAATAATTTCTTTTTGTGGTGCGAGTACAACATGATGGAGCTGAATATTAAAAAATGTAAATGTATGCGGTTCTCAAGAAATAATTTTATCACGGTTAATTACTTGCTTGGAGGTCATCAATTGGAGAATTTTGATTCTTTTATTGATCTTGGGATCCTATTAGACACAAAATTAAACTTTAATGATCATATCACTTTGACTGTAAATAAGGCAAGAAGCATTCTTGGCTTCATAAAACGTTGGGCAAAAGAATTTTCTGATCCCTATATTACGAAACAGCTATATGTATCACTTGTCAGACCAATTTTGGAGTATGGATCCATTGTACGGGATCCTCACTATGATGTTTACAGTGAACACATCGAATCTGTGCAGAAACAATTTCTTCTCTTCTGTTTGCGTGGCCTTGGATGGAATTATTTGGATATGCCTCCATATACTAGCAGACTGGCATTAATAAAACTGCCTACCCTTAAGAGCCGTCGAACGATGTTAAATATATCCTTTGTGTAATGGTAATATGTATTTGCTGTGAATTTCTGTTAAGATCGGTTAATTTCAATATTCCTTGTCGTAACTTCCGCTGTTATAATCTTATTTATATTCAATTCTGCAGAACTAATTATGCTGTTGCTGATCCATTAACTAGAATTTGCCGTCAATTTAATTATTTGTCAGACTTTGTTGATTTTTTTTTAAATTCTTGCGTTATAAAACGGAATATTAATATCAATTCTTAACTTTCCTATTTTTATTGTAATAATTACGTTATTTTTGAAGAAACTGTTTGTAATTGTATTTAATTTTATTCGTACCTATTTTTGTTATTAGTCAGTAAGGAATTTGTCCATTGACTTATATAAATAAATAAATAAATAAATAAATACGCTAGTTTAAGAAATTTACCCACTTTAGTAGTTCCTCTTAAAAAGATAACAACCCATTTTAAAGACAAGGGTAAGCTTCCATCTTTTTGCTACACAGAATAACATTTTCAAAATACTACCCTAAGTATGGTCGCTGGTATAAATTCAATTAAATTTCCAACAGTTAAGAGAGGGCATTACATAGTCGATTTCCACCATACTTTCTTTCTTTGGATTGTATTTCCATGGACTCTGCTTCTTTATGTTGTTTTTTATTTAATAATATGTTATTTGTTGTAGTAGTTGTTTTTGTTGTTATTATTATTGTTATTATTTTTACTACTCCTTTTGTATTTGTAGTTGTGTGTTGTTGTTTTTGTTGCTGTTCCCATTTCATATAATAAGATGAGTAAGTAAAAATTTTTGTGGCAACATGTGCCATTGCCTTTTACAATACAAGTAGTTGTAGTTGATAGCTACTGTAACTGTAGTGGTAGTTGTTCGGTATGAGTGTGTGTGTGTATTGCTGTAAAGGAAATTGTTAACATTGTTGTAATCTTGTTACAAACAATTTACAGAGAAATTATTTACTTTGTAGGAGAGAGAGAGAGAGAGAGTGTGGTATTTTTTATTAAAATGTTAAGTATGCTTATGTGTATGTGTGTGTGTAACATGTATGTGTAATTTATTCAAAAGGAAAGCATGAGAGTGAGTGATAAAATGCAGAAAAATTGTAAAATAAAAATAAAATCGAGAATTTCAAACTTATTTGTCAGATAATAAGGATCAATTTATTAAAATGTTTATCGTTTCGTTTCTTTTTGTTTAAAGAAAAGTCATACTGAAAGACTGACACAAACACACACATATATACATACACACCATACACAGTTTAAATTAATTTTATTTGGAATTTTGTAGTTTTTAAGGGAATGTTTTTTTAAGATTTTGAAATAAGGTTACGATGGGATATATTGGAGCCAATTTCTTACGTCTCACAAATGGTTAGTTTAGAGGGCAAAGAGATTGTTTAAGAATAGTAAACGATAGATTCAAATCATGACGCAGCACTCTTTTGATCAAGTAGAGA